>JBBPDB010013502.1:0-12839 GCA_037974465.1 Brachypetersius altus | reverse complement strand
CTCTCTCTCGCTTTCCTCTCTCCCTCCATCACTCATCTCTATCTCCTTTCTCTCTCTCCTTCCATGTGCTCTCTTTCCCTTGCCGTCTGTTTGTTGCAACTCTCTTGTAATTACTAATTTCTTTCTCTTGTTTCCTCTTTCTTTCTTTCTTCTTCCCATCTTCTTCCCTCTCTCTTTCTCCATGCTTCTCTCTCTCTCTCTCTCTCTCTCTCTCTCTCTCTCTCTCTCTCTCACTTATACACTCTTTAATTCCTTCCTCACCTCTACCCATCCCACCCCATCTCTCATTCCCTCTATTTATCTGTTTCCCTCCCTGTCACTCGCTCTTTGTCTGTTTCATTCTCACCATCCCCCCCTTCTACTCTCTCTCCCACCCACCATTTCTTCCCATCCTTACATCAACCCCACCCTTTATTTCTCTCTCTCTCTCTCTCTCTCTCTCTCTCTCTCTCTCTCTCTCATTCGCTCTCTCTCTCACTTTCTCCATCTCTCTCCTTCTCTCTCACACTTTCTTTCCTTCCTCATCTCTATCCATCCCTTTCCTCCCTCTTGCTCTCTCTCCTGCTATCTCTCTAAATATGTGTCTATCTCTGTCCTTCTCTATCTCTCCCCCACTTTCTCTATCTCTCTACTTGCTCTCTCACTTTCATACTCGTTCTTTCCTTCCTTATCTCTATTCCGCCCTTTCTCTCTCTCTCTCTTTCTCTCTCCCAACCCATCCATCTCCTTCGCCCTCCCCCTTCTCTCTTTGAACACATCACATGATTCATAAAGAGTATTTCTCTGTGTGCCTTCCATGACCTGGATAGTTTATAACATAAAAAGTCTATTAATATTATAAGTGTTACTAGTAGTAATCTACTAAAGTCAGAGTGATAAGGCAAAAAATACTTCCAACAAAAGAGATCAGAGTACATGTGTTTCTAAAAGTGACGCGCTGCTGCTGCTTGGTGTCAGTTTGTACACAGATATTGCCTTGCGAAAATGGAATGCTGAGGAACAGATCGCACGGCATTCCTCACAGTCCCTTCACCACAAGCTTCTCTTCACAAGCTTAAAACGAGATGCGTGTAAAGAAAACTTCATGCACTCTCAGACCCCGAGGTTCAAATTACAGTGAGTTGGCCCTTTTTGAACAATAAACTGTTGATTGGGTACGACTCAAAGATGCCAGATGTTTCCTAAACAGAAATAAAAACAGAAATAACACTGCTCTTGACTCACAGTATTGCAAGCTTGTATTTAGTTGTATGTGCATGCTTCATATATTCACACAGCATATGCAGTACAGGGAGCTCTGAAGCTAGTTTGAATGCCCTGTACTATTAGTCAGTTAAAACATGCATGCTTTTAGAACATTATTTGTAAGTAATTATGTCACAGCATGCATCCCATATTATGAATGGTTTAATAAACTGACTACCCCAAGCTATAAATCACTCATTATAGTACACATTTGTAACAGTGTGGTTTACACTTCTGGGAAATCATGAACATTTTATGATTCCTCTGTTTATTGTCATGCTGTGGTAAAGGATATGGCACCTCTCTGGTACTTTGTATCAGGCCAATGTCATAAGAAAACGCTGGATTGGCTGTTCATAGTGGTCAGAATTTCCTGCAGTGTTTTGTTCCAGCCACACCTTTTCTCACTGAATAATTTCTTCAGAAGTCTTTGTGTGGCTAGATAAGGTACACTAGCACAGTATGAAACATGGAGGAAGATGTCCAGCATAGCAGATGTACGTTATCACTTAGATCTGCAGGAAAACTGATCTCTAGAAGACTCTGCCATAGGTAAACCAGTTTCCCAGCATATTAAAATACCAGCTGCATATTCTGAACAGAATTTTAGAAAATGAAAATGGATTTTGCATTCATTGATTGCCGAGTCTGAATACTGGAGAGAGGGAAAATATGTACTCCATTTCCAAAATCAATTTAAATTTTCTTGTTCTGAAAAATATTATTTATTTTCTAAATCCATTCCATTATGTTATTGTGCAATTTCTTGCATCATGTGTATGCTGAAGCCTGCAACCCAAGCAGCCTTTCTGGAACAGCAGAATTATACAGTGCTGGATGGTCAAGTGGACTGTCTTAGAAACTCAAGTCTGGAGAATTTCACCCTTCTCCTCCAAAGTTATCTCTCAGTTTTCCTGCAGCAGACGTGATATTAAGTATATGACCACCAGAGAGTCGCTCCTGTGATCTGAAAGACATGGGTTTGAATCCCAGGACTGCCAGAGGTACCACTGAGATACACTTAAGCAAGCTCCCTGGGCGCTGCGTCACTGTTTCACTTGGTGAATGAGTTAAATGCAGAGAAAGTATTTCACACTGTTCATGCTGAGTGCTGTGGTGTGTTCATATGCGACAAAAATGGCCACTTTTCTTTTTTTTACTTCATGATTTGTGCTTCTAATTTTCAATAACCGATCTTGAGGAATGCATAATTATTGTTGTCCGTGCGGTTTGGCTTCCTGTGGAACTTTTGTGAGATATGTGTGAACCTGCACACTGAGTGGGTTTAAAGTTCACTGTGGAGACAAAACAGGTCAAATAGTAACAGTTTCATTTTTAAAACCACACTCACACACATTCACATTCACACAAGTGTACAATCTCTGCCACAGCACTTAGAGCAAGTGACATATGAGGCTGAAAGACTGGTGACATGATCCGAACATGCAGGAAAGAGAACAGGAGCAAGTCAGTACAAGCTCAGCACACACCCTCACACTCCGCTCGGAAAATGACAACACTCGAACTGTCACCCGGCAGAACCCTGTCCAGGCTACATGGAAGGACTATGTTGAGCAATCGGGCAGTGAAGGGCTGAGATTGGGGCCTGCAGAACAAGCTGCAATGGAGAGAACGTGTTCCTCTGCTCAGCCCGGTTGAGCCTCTTTTACAGCCCAATCAGGTTCTGAGCATCCACTGATTTATAAAACACACACTCGTTCTTTTCATGGAGGTAAGATAACACACTGGGTGACCATACTGGTTTAAAGACTCGTCGAACACCTAACACACACCTCCTTTGGACAGAGGCGCTTTTGTGTCAAAAGGATACTCCACTGCGTAGGCCTAATCATTCTCCCTCACTAATGTTGCTTTTGATTGTTTATAAAAAGGAACCTAAAGCTTTAACTCCCTAAAAGCCCCATGTCATGCAAAAGCGCATTACCTTCGTCACTCTGAAACAGTCCATGTGTGGAAGCTAAGCGGCAAAAAAAGCGTATTTTAAATATACATGTAAAGACACATTTACAAATATCTGCCTATTCAGCTGATGACAGTTTTGCTCTGTCCATGTGTGCTGGATGGTCTCCGGGGCAGCCCATCGTAAAAAAAAAAAAAAATTGGGTTAAAAAATTGAAGTGCAATGGTCAATCATACATATAATGCTTTCCATAATAATACTTGAAATAATGTGTGAAAAGCAAAAATATCATATTCAAATCTGTACACTTCCCAATTGTTTATATATGTACCTTAAGATGTATGCCTATTATTCATGGGTCACAATAGACCACATCTTGTGGTTAAAAGGTACTTAATAACATGATAAAAAAACACGGTCCTTGGTTAACAGTTTATTATAAAAATCTTTACACACACTCACACCTACATCTTCTTCTCTAGATGTCTCTCATGTGTTGTCTTTGGTGAAAATAGCTGTCAATGATCAAAATTAGGTATCTTGTGGATGGAATGCGGCTTGTGTTATGAACCTATTGCTCTCTGAAACTCCTTTCGAATTCTAGGAGTTCTGATTTTCAGAGCTTGTTTGGGATTCATTAAAAAACACACACCTTTTTTTGATCCGTGCCATGTCAGTCTGTTAGAGCCTTGTAAGAATAAAACAATTTCAACACATAAAACCTGCTCAAATAAAGCTGCTTTAACACAAAAAGGTGTTCGAAATAAGCAAGTTTTCACACATTAAATACGTAACACATAAAATGTCCAGCAATATTGAAGGCAATCAATATTGTAACTGTATCAAATATGAAAATGTGTGTGGTGTTACACCACTTATCAACAGCAGTGAACTGGTTTTATTGAACTCAAATAAATGCTCTGAATGAAATGCTACATGATTTACTAATTTATCCATTTTGATTTGCTCATTCATTTTTACTGCTGCCTCTGCTGCTTTAACACTTATGTTGCTTGTGTCCAAAGCATGATTTATCTGAACATCTTGGTGTGTCAGCTTTGTGTATTATTATCTTATGCTTCCATTGTCATTCTGGCTATATCCATGCTTCTCTAAAGTGCTCAGAAAATGCTGTTCCCTGATCAAAGAAATATGTTTCTGCTGGTAGTTTTTTACAGCTTTTATATTTGATTTGACTACATAAATGTTTAAGTTGTGACTTAAAATATTTTAATGGTAACTGTGTTAAAAGGAACACTGGTGCTAAAAAGCTAATTATTTGTTTAAAGTGTTTGCAAGCCAAATGTTATTGCACTTTTGTTCATACAGCATAACTTTTAAATTCATTCATTTTGCACTTAACAATGTGATTGAGCACAATTAATTGTAGAAAACCTAAAAAGTGACCTAAAAGTGTCAAGATCAAGCTAACAAATTTCTTAATGATTATTACATTATACTTTGAATGAAACAAAACTATATTTTGCATCAGTTCAAACCTTAAAAAGCATTACCTTATATAATATTCAGTATTCATCTGTAGTGAAATATTCCAACGTTTTGCTCCTGACCAACATTAGATTAAAGACTATGTATTTGAATGCAGTGTCATTAAAGTCCCTGCTGGTGTAATGGTTAGGCGTCCCAATACTTTTGTCCACATAGTGTATGTTTTGGCTGCCTGAAGCATTATAGCAGTTTTCAAAACCATTCGTTTCAATCAACACCCCCCCCTTACTTTTACCCTCTTACTTTTACCCCCCGAAAAACGCTTCGGGGCCCATTGAACCAATCAACGAATCCTTCCAAACACAACGAAGGACATCTATAAATTGGGTGGCAGATTTGGGCCGGACCCAGGTGGGTAGATTTTCAGGACCAGGGCTGGGACCCTATCGCCATACAATATCACTTTGATTAAGCTCATTTGTTTTCAGCTGCATTTCTGGACCCCAGACAAAATGATGAAAGCAACAACAGTTACAGGCCCATGCAAATCTCCCCTGGAGCAGTTAGCTTCTTATTTGAATTGACATGCTAGGGGGATGAAATCCACCTTCATGTGCAGATCCTAACAAAATAACGTGTAACAAAGTAAAAAAAAAAAAAACCTAAATAATACACTCTTCAGAATAAAAGTTCCTAAAAGGCTCATATGCTTCTAAGAAAAAAACTTTAAGTGCCTCTAAGTTATATTCAAATATATTTATATATAACTATATTTACATATTCATGAGGGTAATTCTTCAAAGAACTCTTGAACAAAAAGTTGTTTAGGAAACCAAACTGTTTACAGAGGTTTTCCACACCTTATCTTTGAGGGTCCTTATTATCGTCCTTTTTTATATTTGTGTATTTTTTCTTGTCATTCATTTTACATGATCATTTTCTAATCTGTATTTATTTCTTTAGTTTTATTCCTTTAGTTGACACTCCTGGATTAAGCGGTTACAGAAAATAAATGAATGAATTCTGTGAAGGGAGTTACCTGCCTGTCTCAGTGTGGGACACACTGGTCTCTGAGCTGCTAACACCTGCTTTACTGTATCTCTGCTACAAAAACAGGCCATCCATGCGTTGCACTATAGGTTGCAGCAGGTGGTGATAAAAGTCATAATATATATATATGTATAAATTCAAGTGACTTAAACCAGAGAGAATTTGAGTAGCGAGATTTCCAGAGTTGTACCATAATCAGACAGAGTCCCATTCACACCACTGAGCAACGACTTTTTCCTCTTCAAGATGACAGCAAACCTGTGGAGATTCTTGTAACTGCTAAACAGTAGTGACTTTTATAAGACTTAACACATGCGCTCTGATGGGGGTGAAGTAGATGATGCAAGATTATGCAGGCAGGACCTGTAACACTCTTCATACCACCCACTTGCTATGCATGACATCTTTATTGACACTCATAGATAGGAAGATAAAGTCAGTTTCATATTTATTGGCAAAGGACTTAAGAAAGTCTTTCTGGCGGATTAACATCACAACATGAAGAATATATGAGAAATATGATTTCGATTATACACACATACACACACACACACACACACACACACACACACACACACTATATGCATATATTTATCACTATGTGCCAGCATGCCAGTGATGGCTCTTCAATACACTTGATGAGATTGCGCAATCTGAGACCTGCTCCCATTCCTACAGTGTCCAAGGTCCTCACAACAGTTTTTCAGTATTTCATTTGTTATTTACAAATGAGACAGGCATGTCCAAAGCTTGATAGAGTCCATAACCCCACGTACAAGGTTTCCTACATGCCCTGAATCACTGCAGATCCAAATCTCACATTTATAATTTTGTCTCATCAAACCATAGGACCCAGATCAAGATGAAGTCAAGTGAACTTCGGGGGCTTGCAGTCGTGTTAGGATGAAAGAAAAGCCTCTACAAATCTACAGTTGTGAACTTTTGTGAACTTTTGTTTTAAAGTTCTGAACAGTGTATGTGGGCTTTTATTTATTTTTATACCTATTATTTGATTTATTAAGTCAGCACATTATTGTATTCATGTATTTGTGTATTTTGTTTATGAATTAATGAGGCAATTTGTCCTCCTGTCACTTCAATTTTATACTTCAGTGAATTATGGAACACTTATGGATGTAGAAATGAAACAGATCTGCCAACTTGCTTTAATTAGTTTATTTTGTTTTTTTGGGGGGAGTAGTATTTAGTTTAATAACATTTATGGAGCTGACTGTATGTGTGCATATCTTGACCAGACTGGTGAAAAACAAAAGGAAGAAAAAGTATCTCTATTTTGCCTTTTGAAGAGTGCACTAATAACTATAAGCTTGCGAATCTGAACTTCTTCATGGTGCCCGCCAACTGTCCTGCTTCTTTTAAGAGTGTGTGACGAACTCAACAGGTGAATTATGTACCACAAATACGTGGAACTTCCTAAGAAACTGTGCGAGACGTGGAGGGAGGGAAACACGCACTTAGTTTCATGCATGCAATCCAACCTCTCCTTTTCTTCCTTTTTTTTTTGGTAGAATTAGAGCAATGAGAAAAACATCTCAGAAGACAAAACAAAAGGTTAATCCTCCTCACTTACAGAGCACGAGTGAAATAGAGATGCAGAGAAAGAGAAAACACAGCTAGAAAGCTGAAAGCTCCAGCACTCGCACACATAGGCCAGCATGACCTAGGAAATGCACGACAGGTAGAGTGTGTTCTTAAGGAGGGTGAAGAAGAAACCTGGTGTGTTTTCTGCAGGTAGCAACATGCAGGCAGCAGTTTCACTTGTACTTCAGCCAAAGTCTTCACACTGAGCTGATGTCTTCACACAGTCACCTTGCAGAGAGGCAGAAGCTACGAATGGCGTAGCATGAACACACACACATACACACATACACACACACACCTGTCTCACCTTCCAGGCCCTGCACCGCCCATGTGGGTGTAACAGTTCAGAAGAAAGAAACTGTCAAAGGAGCTCTGCAAGGAAAACAAGCTTTCATAAAGAGCTCATATAGAAAACCTTTAACCTCTCGTACGTCATAAAGAAGTCGGACGGAAGGCAGGAAACTGTGCAGCTTTTCGGTTACTAGTGTAATTTGTGAGGTCAGGTGAGTATAGCAGTGGCTGGTGCAGGACTCCACCAGCCACCGAACACGCAGAATTCACTGTCATACACTCTTGATCTCAGTAAAGTTATCACACTTTGACACTAAACACTAAATAATGACAGACAATAAACAATATGGTCTGTTAACAGTAGGCTATGGAGAAAATACTTCATTCTGTGTGTTTTACTATATTCTGGCTTCATATTAAATACAGTGTTGCACAGAACATATTTATTATCAGTTAAAATAGGAATCCACAATATTAATCAGTATTAATCAACACTATACAAAGATGCTTAAATATAATAAAAAGTATTCATAAGAGCAATATTTAATAATGCAAATTTTATGCAGCTTCCAGTTCATCATCATGATTTTTTCAATCAAGTTTTTGTTTTAACAGTCCCTAGCTTCCTACTCATTAAGATTCACAGCATATTTGGACATTTGAACTGCAACTGCTCAGTTATAAATGACTAAATATGACTTGCAAACATTGGAATGGTGGAACTTGATGTCAGATCCAGGATCATCACAGTAGGTGTTAATATCAGTTTATATGTGCGATCATATATGAAACGAATGTGATTTTAGAACGACATAAACATGGCTCAGCCAATCAGATTTTAGAAATATTGTTTCAAGACATTTGTTACATAAATTGCTGTTTTCTTAGTTTTCTTAGCAAAACCTAAACATGTTAAAGACTAATCAGGTGCATATTGAGAAAAACAATATCACTCGGTTTTTGTGTCAGTATGAGCTAGAAGCTGTTTTTGCTAAAACACATCCCAGAACTCTTCATACTGAGAAAAATATTTGACAATACATGAATCTGTTAAAAATATTCAACGAATTAGGCAGTTTTATGTTTACCTAACAACACCCCGTTCTTATAGAGATCTCTACATCATGAAGAAAGGTAGACCTACTGGTGCCAGCACTTTTTTCTCTGGGCTGACACATTGTGTGGAGCCTCCTGAGTCATTTCTTGTAGCCTGAATTTGCTTTCTCATCAGAAAGATTCCCCTTTTCACCTTTAATAGAACTCACAGTAAAGACAGAAATGGTTTCACCTCTGAAACTGTAAGGGCCAGTATGCAACAAATACAATCAAATTCTTTTTAATAAAGGTATTTTATAATAAAAGACTTTTATAATAAATATTGCTTTAATCAAACACACAAGCACTTTTAATAGTCCCCAAATCTATAGCTTGTAAATAATTAATCTTAAAATTAATCATGAACCACATATACATCACAAATAAATATATCACATATTGAGAAGATACTGAAAAAAGAGAGAAACTGTAACACATAGGGCCTTTAAATGAACCATGTCCCTAGAAGACCTTCCTTTTAAATGCATGCAAAAGTCCTACACCTCTTCCACACCTCTTAAACACATTTCCTGTTCAACATATTTACACTGCTATCATTATCTTGTCCAGCTACTTCTCTTAATTTAAGCACCTCCCCACCCAAAAGACTGTTGGTTGCACTGCGACTTTGTTTTCATGAGGATATCAGGATCGCTATACAAAGATGCTTAGAAAGACGTTTTTACCTTTTCCTTTTTTCTTTTTTCTGACTGGCAGGGCAAAAACAAACAAGTTTCAGTTGAATGTGAGCCAACTCTCTATCCCCTTAAGGGAAAGAGCGCAGCGGTGGCGTGTTAATAGCTCTGAAGGCATTATTGAACATATGATGATTCACCACCATAATGACATGTGCACCAAACGCAGGAGCCGATTATTCATCAACACTGGATGACCTACAGTTTTGCAGCACTCGGTACTTGGTAGTTTACTGTAATGAATGAAAAGTAAGAGTTGTATTAAACTTTGCTTAAAGGGCTCGTATCATGGAAAAGCATGTTTTCTTGATGAAACAGGTTGTATGTGGAACAAACTTTCGAAATGTACAGGATGGCAAGAGCAAAGTGTGTTTATCTGTATAATTCTCAAAAGAACAAGAACCAAAACTGCCCATTTGATTCTAATAAAAAAAAAAAGAACGGCAATGATGAATAAAACCATCCAACTGAGGGGGGCTCAGAGGAAAATACAAAATACAAGAAAAAAAATTAAGTTTGGATTCAGAAGGGTAATGTGTGGTTGTCACACACATGTGGTTGAATTCTGTTATCACTGTCCCTTCTGTACACTATATGGACAAAAATGGAACAAACCTATTTTTCAGGGTTTGGGCTAGGCCCCTTACTTCCAACGAGGGGCAATCTTAATGCTTTAGCACACCAAGACATTTTGGAAAACCTCATGCTTCCAACTATGTTGACACAGTTTGGGAAAGAACCTTTTCTATTCCAGCATGACTGTGTTCTAGTGCACAAAGTAAGCTCTATAAATGGAGGAGTTTTGGAGGGAACTTGACTGGCTCACACAGAGCCCTGACCTCAAACCCATCCAACACCTTTGAGATGAACTGGAATAGAGATTGTGACCCAAACCTTCTCATCCAACATCAGTACCAGCCTTCATAAATACTCTATAGAAGGAATGGACACAAATTCCTACAGAAACTCCAAAACCATTGCGGAAAGCCTTCCATGAAAGGGTGGAAGCTGTTATAGCTGTTATAGCTCCATATTAAAGTTTGTTTGTGTAATGTCATTTAAATCCCAGGTGATATGGTTACTTTTGTCTATATAGTGTATGTCTGTTCTTTGACTGCTTGGATTCTAGTAGACTTTGAATACATTGCGGTATGAATGGTGTTTCATGATGAAATACCTTACACTGCCAGAAAAATATTAAACCGGTATACTGAAGGTAAATGTAACCTCAGTGGTATTGCAATGGTTTTAGAGTCCAATTGTTTTCTTTTAATGAGTTTGAAGAGGATACAGGTCTCCTATCCTAACCCTGGATATTGTTGCAGAAACAGTATGCATCAGAATACATTGTTATATTTCTATTTTGGGAGTATGTTTGCAGTTCAACTATAGACAAATATTCATTTTACAGTAAAGGCATGGAGTAACAATTTGGAGACCCAGTGGTGTCACTTTGCTGTGTATATAGTGATGCCATCAGCTAATCTAGTTCTGTACATACCGTTCTTACAGTTTACAGAACTTTAATAATTCAAAGAAAACAAATCTCTCGTTCACTCAAACAAAATGGCAATAATAACCTTTGATATATTTTTGGTAGTGTTTTACCATCCAACTGGTCTCATTGCAAGAGGAGAGTGTTGATTACAGCCATGGTGTTTGCTACTTTTCCTTTTTAAATAAGATTTTATTCAGGTGATCACTAATCAGTACCTCATTAAGCAGAATGAGGTGCTTGTGTAGGAATTTAACAGACACTGGCATGGACTGTTATATATTCATACAGATGCTGCTTTAAACTGCAGTGCTCTCTTGTTTTCCAGAGCCGTATATTTGTGTTTCTCTCATGTCTCCATCAAACTGCTACTGCTGCAGTTAAAGTATGTCTCTCAACAACACTCAGCAATCTGTCGAGACTCAACAATCAGTCTCTCAACAATCTCTTGACCCTAACACAAAATTTACACCTGCTTTAAAAAGACACAGGCGAATCTAAACAAACCCCGCTGACGTGAGCCGCTCCGACATTTGTTAGCAGTCGGCTTGTTGACATTTACGGCATTGACACATAACACACAGACATGTCGTATTTATACTTCATGCATTTGCAGCTGGCACAAAATTCTCCAGGCCGTATTTCTTAATCTGCATTTACAGCAAGGGATTTATGACAAATATTATGTACTATTATGAACATTTAAAATGGATATTTGCAACAAATCACTAAACTAATTATGCTCACATGATCATTTGTTTACTGTTGCTTTACTGATGTCACATACTAACCAGGGGCAGGCTGCCATTGATCTGTATAAAGAAGAAAAGTAAAAAAAATTTAATCTAATTTTAAGCTGAAACTCTGCACCAGGAAGCGCATTGCTTTCCTCAGAGTTGGTGATATATCTGGTTAAAGCACAGCAGACCTGGTCTAGGTTTCCGAGTAAGGGCAAGTGTCTTCTCACCACTTAAGCAATAAACATATTGTCACTGAAAGTGAACCAGTCTAACTTGTCATGAACTAACCCTTTAGCTTCTTCCAGGGCATCGCCCATCCCAAGATCTAAATCAAAGCACTGCAGAAGACTTTCCTCAACTGTCAGGCTGAGATTGTGTTCCCTGATGAAAAGTTATCTGGTCTCATCTGTATGATATCTATAATGTCAATTGTAATGCACGCTCAGCAAGGACAAAAGAATATTCTGATGATTTCTGAGACTTATAAACCTTAATATAAGGTGTTTTACATAAAAAAAATCTAGTTCTAGTATAAGAAAAGCATAGATAATACTAATATCCCCACCACACATGCTCAAACACATCCTCACACACGCCCATCACACAAACACACACACACACACACACACACACACACACACACACCCACCCTCTGCCCTTGTTTGTAAATTCAGGGTTTGAAAAAGGATTGATCGTTACCTTTGACAAACAGCAGGTGGTGCTGATAGTCAATAAAGTCATACAGTATGACGCTTTAAATTATATCTAACATGACTTTCCAGCTCAAACTGTGGATTGTCCAGAGAGTTTAGACCTTTTAAGGGATTCAAAATCATAGAAAGTGAAAATTGTGTATTGAGAAATGAACAATAGTTAATCAAACGATGGTCAAGGCTCAGTGTAATGAAATGGAGTTTATGATAAAACCCTTTATGGACAAAATTACTGAAACACACCTGTATTTCAGGCTTTAAGCTGGACCCCTTATTCCAGTGAAGGGCAATCTTAATGCTTCAGCAAACCAAGACATTTTGGGCAACGTCATGCTTACAACTTTGTGGACACTGTTTGGGTAAGAACCTTTTCTATTCCAGCATGACTGTGTCCAGGGGTGGACTGACCGTCTGGCACACCGGGCACTGTCCCGGTGGGCCGATCCCAATGTGGGCCGGGCTGGGTTGGTTCGCCATTAATTAATTAATTTATTCATTCATCCGTTCGTGCGTTCGTCCGTTCGTCTTTCTCTCTCGCCCTCT
>JBBPDB010013491.1:0-12839 GCA_037974465.1 Brachypetersius altus | reverse complement strand
TGCCTGACTACAGCGGCGACCCTGCTGGGAGACGCCCGGCGGGGTGCTCGGTAAGGCTCGGGTTGCTGGGCCCGGACTCTTGGACAGAGAGCGCCCTGCCGGCCGAAGGACTTCCAGGGGGCGGGGTCGCCGCCCTGAACTCTGAGGAGTCCCTCAGAGAGGGACCCGGGCTGTGGGACGAGGACAACGTCCCGTGCTCCACACCCGCGTCGCCCGGGCTGACAGTGGGGGTGCGACGTGGAAGGGGAGCGGGGGTGTTGTCCTTACCAAGAAATCAACCAGTGAGAAGACTCCAACCATAAAACGAAGTAACGTCCACCTTATTTAGCCAAACCATAGATATCTCTCATCTCATGTTACTCTTGGCTGTATATACAGTCAGGTCTCTCTTGTCTAAAAAAATCTTTATTATTCTGAATGTCTTATATTTGAAAAATCCTGAATGTCTTGTATTTGAAAAGAGGCAAAAGATTTAGGCAGGATAGGATATTTAAAAAATACCTAAAATACTCTGGTGCAGTCAGCACAACCTGGGGCTGAACAAGCTACAAGACTGTAGAGGTGACATCCCTCAACTGTGCTCCCCCTCACCATATCAGACAGCCTGGTGTCAACTGTGGAGGCCTACAAGTTCTTGGGCACCACCATTTCCCAGGACCTCAAAATTCATCACAGACCCCTCACACCCTGGACACAGACTTCTTGACCTGTTGCCCTCTGGCAGACGGTGTAGAAGTCTGCAGACTAGGACACAGGAACAGTTTCTTTCCCCTCAACATCTCCCTCCTAAATGGCTGAACTGTCACACAGCTTCACACTACAGGATCGCACTTAATGTACACTCTGTGGTATATATTCCTGTAATCCTTGTATTTTCTTTATATAAGATTTATACAATTTAGTTCATTACAGTGTATTATTGTACTCTGTTTGTGTGTGTGTGTATGAATACGTAACCAATTATTATAGTCCCTTCATAAAAAAAAAAACTTGAAAATGCCCTAATAAATACATATACATTTTTTATACATATATTTAGATTAATAGCATAAACATATTATATGTACAAATAATACTTATATACATTTGTTAACATTTATCTTTATACTTATAAATCACATGTACATTATTGTATATTATATAGTTCAGTACTGTATATTGTTGATTGTGTCTTTACATATTGTTATTGTTTTATACTGTGACACCATCGACTGGAAACAATATACCTGTTCACTCACATACTTATACTATAAACACAATTCTGCTTCTGATTCTGAAAAAAGATATATTCTTGTGTCTAGCCTCTGAACTGTCAATATATTTGGCAAGAATTACTCAAAACCAAAAAACTATTACTGTGACTGGAAACTTGTAGTGTACATCATATTGATTGCACAAAGATGCTTTTCAAGTCCATTATGTCACATGGAGACACACAACATCACTGACATTAGTCACTACTCACCCTCTCTCTTTGGCATCTATGTCATGGACCAGCTCATCTCTCTGGTTTACAATGGATACCAATTCCTGCAGCAGTAAATGCTCTCTAGTTTTATGGGCCTGTGTCTTCTGCCATTCTGCAAAGCAGAAAAAGAGAAATAATGGAGTGTGGAGAGCGTTTAGTGATGTTACTTACACATGGAAGCCGTCATCCTCCTCTGGGTTTTTTAAATTATTATGCTATTAATGCAAAGATGAACTATTTGTAACTTAAATAGTGCACTTTCCCAGAACTGTTGTAAAGAATGGAACCTGCTCTTTAAGTAAGAATACCACTTTGGCCAAGTGCAAATTAAATTTTGGAACAGAATTGTTTTTGAAAACAGAAATGTGCTGATGCATGCTGTATGGCACACCCTGTTGCACCACTCTATCCACGTCATGTCTGATCACCAAAAAAAGCAGGAGACTGCAAATGGAAAAAAATTCTGCAGGAAATTGCGAAGTGAGATTTTGTGGTTGCTATAAAACCAGTGTTTGGAGACAAACAATGGTTTTATGAGCAAAAGAAAAGTTTGTCCGTGAAAAATTCTGCCCGTGAATTCTACCACCCTGCACTGGCTTGGTAAGAGCTGGCAGTGCAGCTGTGCACTGGCCTCTTAATCAGAAGTGTGAATGTGACGGTTGCCTCGCCCTCCCCCCGTAGATTCCGTTCCCTGTCTCCCGAGTATTAGTTTTCGTTATCATTTATTCAGTTTATCACGTCCCCAGTATTCTGTTCTCATTTGACTTTCGTTTCTTGTCTCCGCGTCTGTCCCCGTTTCCAGCTTTCCCATATCCCTATCCACCTCCTTTCCTCCCTTCCTCCCTTCCTCCCCTTCTAGTCTTCACGCTTCATTTGAGTTTCACCTGATCCTTTTTTGTGCTCATTATTTAAACCCCAGCCTGACCCCAGTTCCCTGAGTCTGTATTTGTCTTTCCCTAGTGCGTTTGTGTGCATCTCTGTATCTTGCTCTGATTGTTCCCTGTATTAATGTTATTTGTTCTTGTTTTGCTTTGCAGGCTCGTGCCTTATCAGCAGATGAGTTTGGTTCTGCGCGTTGAAGCGCTGGATTCTTGACACCTCGGTTTCTCTCGCCGGTGTGCGAGGAAGGTCCTCATTTTGTTTGTTTGGTTTTTGTATTTCCAGAGAAGCACGAGCCTCGCCGTTTGTTTTCTGTTTCAGATTGTTCTCTTGTGTTGTGATTTTGAGTCAGGGTTTTTTAGCTTTCTGTGTTACTCTGTTCTGTGTTCTGTTTTGTTTCTTTCATTAAACTATCCTCTATACTTTGATATTGCCCTAGCGTCCTCCCCTTCCCTTACACCAACACCAACCATGACAGTGAATAGACGGTGCGAGCAATTTTATTTTTAACAAAAAGCTATTTTTTTGCCCATAAAACCAAAGTTTGTGGTTTTATAACAATCACGCAACCACACTTGGAAATGCATCCTAGTTATGGCTTGTTTTTAGCTATACTGTGTTGTCTTACCCTCTACAGCCATGAGGTCTCTAAGCTCTTTCTTTAACAGCTCAAACTTCCTCTCCAAATCCTGTTCCTCTTGCCTGTCAGAGAGTTGGAAACACAATGAGGAGCCTTATGTGAACTTGTGTCATGTTACACAGTGTACGCTACATTCAAAAGTTTGGACTCACTTGTCATATTCATAGTTTGTATATAAAGAATACAATGTGTATTTACATATTAAAAACTAAGCATCAAAGTTTGTTTTGTTTATTTTTGTATTATCGATTTACAATACTTTTGTCCAGTTATCTTTCTTGAAAACCAATCACCACTATAATGCCATCATTATTTCAATCACAATGTTAAACAGCTTATACTGTAGAAGTTATGGATGCTACAAATACGACAAATGCATTTTCCCCGTGACACTGCGCAGGGTTAGCATTGCAGAATAGTTTTACATATTATACATCTGTAACCACATTGTTGTGAAATTATATTTATTAAAAACGGACTCCAAACTTTTGTTATAAATTCAAACTTGATGTATGTGTATTTCCATGCTGTATTTACAGAATGTCATCCAGATACTGTTCTGTATGCAGAGAATAAAGAAACGTGGGGCAAATTCTCACAGTAACTGGAGATGGTCCTGTCTCCTGATTAGGGCATTCTTCTTGTTAACCAGAATGAACCACTCCTGAATTAATTTCTCTTCCTCCACACGATCACTGCCTACAAGAAATATTGTAAACTCAATTAGTAAAAAAAAAAAAATTTAAATTGTATGATCTATAGCAGTGGTCCCCAACCCCCGGGGCGCTTGGCTCGTTGTTATGAAAATGCTGTTAATAAAGCTGTGAGTACACATTGGATTTACGTTTATTATTATATTTTAAAGATACCCCATTATTATATTTTTAAAAATATCCTCATTTTTATGCGTATCATTTATTTGTATAAATACATACGTGTATTTATCTGCCACTCCTTAAAGGTCGGGCCGTGAACATAGTTTCTGATATTAAACCGGTCCGTGATGAAATAAAGGTTGGGGACCACTGGTCTAAGGAAACAAATTATGTCTAAAACTTATATTAGGTGGAATAAGGACATTAATCTTGTTAATACAAGAGGAATGTAATATTTTTAGGCATAATACTCATCTCCATAATTATTGTCAGTCCAGTAAACCTCTGAAATTTGCAGGGGTTACATTCAAGGAGCACACACAAATTGTGAAATTTGTAATGCAGTAAAAAAATATGCTTTAATCTAATAATAATAGTAATAATAATAGTAATTTTCAGTAATGCACGCACACACTTAAACTTTATTGCCAGAAGCCTTAAAAGGTGCAGGGGCTTTGGGCTGCATCTTAGGGCTTTAAGAAGAACAAGACAAAAAACTTGAATACAGCAGAAGTGCAGCAGAAAATATACAGCTGCTTTGTGTTCTCTGGACAGTACTAAATAATTTATACAGCTATATTTAATATAGAAATGTAGCTGAATTTACAGTAATTGTTACAAAATTAGCAAATTATACTTTTCATAATTTAGCACTAAAATGTGTAAAAACATTAATAATCGGCACAAAACCCCCCCAAAAAACATGCTTCTGGTTTTTGCAAATTTGCGGAGATTTATGTGAACAATTATTCGTTCAATTCCGACCTCTGAACCATGAATTCGTAAAGGTTTAATGTATCTTTAAAATGTATAGGTACATTTTACGCAAAGGGACATTTTAGTGCATTATAGACATAGTGCTGGAGACTCTGTGACCTTCCAGTCTAACTACCCTACTTACTATATAAAGACCGATTTGTTGCTGCTAGGTTTTTTAAATACAAGTGAGAAAGAAATATGTAAATGTTTTACTTACATAAATTATGTAACATTTTGTCAAAATGTGCTTTGCCAAGAACACTGACCAACTGTTTGAAATTCCACTGATACTCATTAAGACTGATATTTGGCAAAATTGAAGGCCCAGTCAACACCTTGACCTTTTTGTCATGGTCCTTAAATGACTCCCAGACATTTCTGTAGTGTGGCTGAGTGAATTATCCTTCCTAAAGCAAAGGTACACAGATAAAACAGGCAAGTCAGGCAAATGTTTGATGCCCCACAAAAATATTTGGAAAAGGGGACCCCGAATACCATTCTTATTTGCATATCTTTCAATAACAGTAATGAACCTCCTTACACTCCCAGTAAGTCACTATCAGTTCTTTTAATCATACTCCATCAACATAATTCCACTTCAACAGAGGAAAGCCCTGGTCAACTGAGGTTTGATAGTTGTAATACGTTATATTTCTGCATCTGGTTCTTTTTTATACCTGCACTTTCTGTTAAAAATGATATACTTTCAGTGCTACTGTGCTCTAACGTGATTGACAGATGTGCTCCTTGTTTGGTCTCGAATTACTTTCAGATAACATTTTTAATACCACTGAACATCTTTTTTACTACCACTAATAGCATTAAACCTTTTTTACTTATAAATAGCATTAGATCACTAAAAAAACTATATTTACAAACATATTTACATTATATATTATACATTTTATATAATACACTTTGAATTATTACAGTAATTGTAACCATCAAACCATAAAAATCTGATGTGTACTCAAGTTTGTAAACATGCAATGTTGATTTCTACTTTTATATGTCTACATTTGTTTACATATAGTCTACAAATATACTTATGTAAATCTTTTTCAACACAGATGCCCATTTTCTATATCTCTAGATTGTATAGCATACATTTTATACTGCACTATTACAGTATTTTATTATTATTCTGTCCACTTTCTGCCATGACAAAACAAATTTGCCCATTTGTGGGACTAATAAAAGGTTAATCTTATTTTATGCCCCATTTATGAGAGTCACACAGGAACAAATCTGGCATAGGAATGGACAGGAGCAGTATCAGAGTGGAAGCTAGAGAGACCCAATGGCAATATCCCAGTCACCACAGACAACCATCTTGTGGTAGAACCATGTCTCATATTGCACTTTAATTTAACAACTGAATATTAAAGATTTTATTTCAACATTGCACATCTTAAATTGTTTGATTTAAAATTATGGGAACTGTTTTTGCTTTAAACATTATTCAAGCAATAAACGAAAACCAGATTTACAGTGAAGAACGTAAGTATTAACACCCTGTGATTGGAGGGGGAAGCAATTGCCAGAAAATGGAAGATGCTAAAGACGACTGTCAGTCTCCCTCAGACTGGGGCTCCATGCAAAATCTCACCTCGTGGGGCATCACTACTAAGAAAGGTGAGGAATCAGCCCTGAACTACATGGGAGGAGTGGTCAGATGAGACCAAAATAGAACTTTTGATCTAAACTTCACTCACTGTGTTTGGAGGAAAAAGGAGGAGTTGCATCCAAAGAACACCATCCCTACTGTGAGGCATGGGGGTGGAAACATCATGCTTTGGGGGTGATTTTCTGCGAAGGGGACCAGACAACTGCACTGTACTAAGGAGAGGATGAATGGGGTCATGTATTGTGAGACTTGTGAGCAACAACCACCTTCCCTCAGTCAGAGCACTGAAGAGGGTCGTGGCTGGGTCTTCCAACATGACAATGACCCGAAGCACACAGCCAGGAGAACCAAGGAGTGGCTCTGTAAGAAGCATATCAAGGTTCTGGAGTGGTCTAGCCAGTCTCCAGACCTAAATCCAATCAAAAATCATTGGAGGAGCTGAAACTCCGTCTTGCTCAGCGGCAGCCTCGGAACCTGAAAGATCTAGAGGAGATCTGTGTGGAGGAGCCACCAAAGTCCCTGTTGCAGTTTGTGCAAACGTTTTATGGCAGTGTACACACAAGCTAAAATTTTGTGTTTGACCTCTGTAACTGCAAAAAAAGGCTTCTGTACCAAATATTAACAATACAAATAAAGTCTTTACAAATCATACGATGTGATTTCCTGATTTTTTTTTTTTTTTTTTACATTCTGTCTTTCACAGTGGGAATGCACCTACAATGTGAATTTCAGACCCCTCTGTGATTCCTAAGTGGGAGAACTTTGCATGGTGTTCAAATACTCATGTTCCTGACTGCATGTTTGTCTCCTTTCTTATTTGAAAAATGATCTGTGACTCAAAATCCATGTTAAAATATGAATTGTGTTATTGTGATCCGTTGCACACCTGCTCTTTAAACTATGCCATACCTACCTAATTTTCTAATTCAGTATAAACCTTCAGTATAAACTGGCCTCCAAAATTGCCTAAAAATATAATTTACAAGATCAATCAAATAACCATAGAAACCCAATCTTTCTATATTTTATACTAAAAGCAGGCTGTATCACTGTCCATCTAAAAACCACCAAACCACAAAAGCAGCAACAACTCAAACCAAACTATTTGTTAATATAGTTCACAGGAACAAATAAAAGAAAGGCAAAACAAAAAATGAGAAAAAATCTCAGACTCTTCCGCTCAAATCTCAAACACGACAGCAATGTGAGGAAGTCTTATTTAGAACAAAAATACTAAAAAAGAAACAAAATAGGAAAATAACACAGGCTCAGTATTGACACAGCCATGATTTTAACACAGATCCCCAAATATTAGTACCATCAATTTATATCATTAAGCCATGCACTTGGAGAAGGGGTGGGGTGCTCAGTTACCATAAATGTTTTAAAATATGACCAATAATAGAGCTAGATTTGCAAAGGCATTTGGTGATTTATTGTAACGGAAGAAACCAGGGACTGGTCAGTAACAAATATTTTAGTCCAGTGGATCACAATGTTGGTCCAGGACTACCACTGCCCTGCATGTTGTACTGTTTTTCCTGCTCGAACACCTATTTTAACTCAGGAACACTTACATCTAGTGTGAGAACCACTTCTTAGTCAAATTCGACATGCTACCGGTATTACCACTTGCCAATAAACAAATCCAGCCCCAAGTGTGAAGATGGTTGAATTGGAGACTGCAGTTTGTTTGGGTTATAATTGCGTTAAACAAAATGAAGGTGCAGTTGTAAGTGGTACTTAGGGTGAATTAATGCTACTTAAATTGTAGATCAATTAATTAAAGGAGGCAAATTATTTCCTCCCAAAATAATTTGATGACCAACAGCATAACACTCATGTGCAGATGGGTTGTGGAGAAGGCTGAGTTGACATACAAGTCCTGCTTTTTGTCGCGGTTTTTCTTTCGCTTTCTCTTTTGACCTTTCCCTTTGCCCTTCCGGGGTTTTCTGGAAAAGGAACAAAACAAAATAATGGAGAACAACTGAATTGGGGTAGATGATGCGACAGTAGTGTATAGAGAAGCATGAACTAGATCAGTTCACATTAGCTCTTACAGACTAATTTGTGCAGTTATTCAAGTTGTTACCTCCAATTCCTAACAAATGACAACTCAATGGAGAAGCAAGGGAACAGGACACTATCCACAATAATGCAATGAGATTTTTGACGGGTCCATTATGGATTACATGAGCCACAAATGAGACACATGACATGAGATATAAATAAGTCAGAATGAAGAAAAAAGAAAATCACGTAATGAAAAGTTTAAAATGCCGAAGTACGGTCATTGTGAAAGTCCATGTAGACTAAAAATGACTAATCAAGTGCATGTTTTACATTAATAAATAATTGAAATCAAAACAATGTTTGTGGAAGCAACCAAATCATTCTGTGGGATCACCAAAACAAGCGGATAAAGAACACAAGTAATGTTTTTTGTGAAGTAAGGCCTCATCTGCAGATTTGCAGAATAACATCTTCGAACATCTTCCAAAGTAATTTACCAGGAAAGATAGCATTTAAGATATCAAAGTCAACACCTTATATACATTTCAGATCTTCATGGCGCAGAGAACATTCCATTACACACTCCACAAAAGCACCACAGGCCCATCATGAAAAGACATAGGAGACAAACTTTACCTACAGTGACCTTCACAGAACCTAAAAGCAAGGTATGCCAAGTTACTTAGAGAGAAAAGTATAGGAGCTAAGCCAAAGAGCACACACTTATCTGAGGACACTAAAAACACCAGAGACTATGACCTCTCCATCACCTCACTGTTTTACTTCAGGTCATAAGGATCATTGAAAAAACTGCTCAAGAGTGTAGGTTTGAAGAGGGCACCGAGCATGCAGGTGTCACTCACCTGTGTAGTGATAACTTTAACAAGGAGAGTCGATGACGTTTGTGTCTCAACTGTCCCTGCATCTTAAAAACCCAGTTATTTCCCAGCCTTTTCAAGCTCACCTGCCATTCACCAGTCAGGTAGTTGAGTTTATAGCATTTATGGATAAGTCCTACTTATAGCTTAAGCTTTATTCAACCATATACTGCACTCTGTAACAAAATAGTTTGTTTATTTTTTTCGGCCAAAATCTGAATATGAATTTTGATGAGGATGAGAAATGTCATTGATCAAACAACATAATGTATGTTACAGAAGGGACAAAGAAGACAACAAAGGGAAAAAGACAAAACTAGAAAGAAAATAGGGACAATATGCTGGTATATATTAAAAAGACAGAGAAAGAAAATAAGCTAAAGTAACCACTGTCTCGCTAAGAACAAAGAAGACAGTGATTACTAAAACATGGCTGCACTTACTTTTCTGCATTGTCCTGGATGTCTTTCTTTAACCTGAAAGAAAGAGAGAGAGAAAGAAGACATTAACTCATCCTGCGTTTGTTTGAATTTTAACAGAACTGAATACAGAACAACTACAGCTGAACAGCCCAATGGTGTTCATTAACTCTGTTCCAGGAATAAAAAAACTCTTAAAGAGCAACATATATAACGATCAACCTAAGTATGGCTTGGAGTTTGACATTTGTCATAAACCAAATGCAACAGTCACACTTACAGTGGTATGTAAAAGTTTGGGCACCCCTGATAATTACCATGATTCTTCTTTATAAATCATTGTTTGTTTGTCTGCTATATAATATATTTACCTGAAATTGCTGATCCAAACACAGTGATATTTGAGAAGTGAAATGAAGTTTATAGGATTTACAGAAGTGTGAAATAAAAAAACAATTAGGCAGGTGCATAAATTTGGGCACCCCAAGAAAAAATTACATGAATATTTAGAAGACCCTCCATTTCCAGAAATAACAGCCTCTAAACGCTTCCTCTAGCTTCCAATGAGAGTCTGGATTCTGGCTGATGGTATTTTGGATCATTCTTCTTTACAAAACATCTCCAGTTTGGTCAGGTTTGATGGTTTCCGAGCATGGACAGCCCACTTTAAGTCACACCACAGATTTTCAATACTATTCAAGTCTGAAGACTGAGATGGCCATTCCAGAACGCT
The DNA here is from genome assembly GCA_037974465.1 of Brachypetersius altus. Classification (NCBI taxonomy): domain Eukaryota; kingdom Metazoa; phylum Chordata; class Actinopteri; order Characiformes; family Alestidae; genus Brachypetersius; species Brachypetersius altus. The sequence continues at coordinate 2,548 of JBBPDB010013491.1, read as the reverse complement.
GTACTTGTTCCTCAATTTTAGTTTCATCAGTCCACAGGACATTATTCCAAAATGAAAATGTGCTTTAGCACCTCAAGCAACTTTGTTTGTGGCATGTGCGCAGAAAAGGCTTCTTCCGCATTATTCTCCCAAACAGCATCTTCTTGTGCAAAATGCACTGAAGAGTTGAACGATGCACAGTGACACCATCTGCAGCAAAATGATGATGTAGGTCTTTGGAGCTGGTCTGTGGGTTGACTCTGATTGTTCTCCCCATCCTTCGCCTCTGCTTATCAAAGATTTTTCCTGACCTGCCACTTCGGGCCTTAACCAGAACTGTGCCTGTGGTCTTCCATTTCCTCACTAAGTTCCGCACAGTGAAAACTGACAGCTGAAATCTCTAATATAGATTGTTCAACATCATGGTTTAGGGGAAGGATACAAAAAGCTGTGTTTTCAGGTCATTTGAGAGTCATTTTGAGGCTCCCATGTTGCCATTCTGCAAAGAGGAGAAAAACTTGCAATTGGCCACCTTAAAATACCTTTTCTCATGATTGGATTCTCATGTGTATGTAGGTCAAGGCTCAACGACAAGGGTGCCCAAATTTATACACCTGCCTAATTTAGTTTAAGTACCCATTGCACATTTTCTGTAAATCCTATAAACCTAATTTCACTTCTCAAATATCACAGTGTTCGTCTGCTATATAATATTTACCTGAAATTGCTGATCCAAACAACCAATGATTTATAAGGAAGAATCATGATAATTATCAGAGATGCCCAAACTTTAGCATATCACTATAGTGAAAAAAAAATTGCAACAAAACCCATGACGCTAGTTAAATATCTGATTTGATGTCAGGCTGTGTGGTCATTAAAGTAAAGATTCATACCTGCATTGGCATTCAGTGTGTTCATTGAAGCTCATTAAAGAGATTCCTTTGTTCCGTAGGGGTTTTAATCTTTGTACCTATAAAACAAAAAGTTTTCAAAAGCATTATTACATAACATACTAGATGCACATATTTATCTAGGGTATATGCCATGTATAAGAATTGCATATTTTGACCACTTGTTTTACTTATCAATGAATTTGTTAAGCTACGTTGTTTCCCATAGTTCATCTCAGACACCTGCAACATATGTTAAATTCTTATGGCCTATGCAACTTCCAAGAAGTTCTTGGACCAGGCTACTTCTACGGTGAGGTCAAAAAAACAACTCCACCATTGTTTTGCAGAGTTGCGATACTGCTTCTAGTTGCCAATATATAATTTTAGAATGAAGCTGGATCAACAGAACTAAGTGAATGAAGCCAGAACTAGGATTACTTTTTTCTAAACTGGAAAAAGAATCAGTAAATGTGAGTGAAAGTAAGTTGTCAGCAAGGGGAACAAAACAGTGGATAATAGAAACAGACATCTGTTAAATTATGGTTTTTGCAGTAAATAATTACGAACTAGCCTTAACATCCTTTACCAATTGTTCAAAAAAGCTCCACTTTTAATTATTTTAATTCTTCTACTTTAAGGTATATGCATTACTGGCACACAGTTTGTAGAACGTCCAAAAGAAGAACTGCCAATAGACTGGGAAGATCGGGAGCAGTTGCATTTGAAACAAAGCTCACTGTATTTACATTTACAGCATTTATCAGACACTTTTATCCAAAGCGACTTCCATTCCCTAACTACAGGGGGCAGTCTCCCTGGAGCAACTTAGGATTAAGGGTCTTGCTCAGGGACCCAGTAATTGTGTGCTGAAGGTAGGATGCGAACCCATGACCTCTTGGTCCAGAGGCAAGTATTCTACCACTAGCCCATCACCCCCCTGTACTCAGTGGTAAGCATCAGCTAAAGAGGTACCAAGCCCTTCAGCAAACAGCGAAAGTGAGACAGCATTTGTGGTTGAAAACAACCAAATCCTCAACGTAATGTTACAATATCTTGTGTAAAATCTCCACATGAGCCAAGGAGGACCAAACTCCTAGAGTGTATTTTAGCTTGTGTGTACTCTGCCATAAATTTAGTCATTAGTGTTAGGAATTCTTCTGCTTTTAAACTCCAATAAAAATAAAGCACTGTGGACAACTCAACCACCATATTACATACAGGGGACTAGGATTTGATTCAGACAGGAACACCACCCTTATGATGATCAAAGTGTGTGGGCTAGACACCACACACTACAGAGTGCTATGAAAAAGTATCTCCACAATTGTTTAATATGTTGAACATCATTTAAATAGATCCCTCTCAGCAACATAAATTAAGCTACATTTAAAACATTGTGTTGATGAGAAAGGTTTACAAAGTCATTTCTAAGGCCTTAGAAAATCCTGGGACAGTGACCAAACTTCCCAGAAGTAGCCTACCTAGCAAAAGTTATATCCAAGAGCATGGTGAATTTGCAAAGTCACAAAAGTACTAGAGCCCGACCGATAAAGGATTTTGAAGGCCGATACCGATACAAATATTTGTTGGTTTTAAATTCCGATATATCGGCCGATATATATATAATTAATATTAGTGATGCACCGAAAGGATTTTTTTGGACCGAAACCCAA
>JBBPDB010013469.1:0-12842 GCA_037974465.1 Brachypetersius altus | reverse complement strand
AACGAGAGAGACAGAGAATAAGAGAGAGTGAGAGAGAGAGTAAGAGAGAGCGAGAGAGACAGAGAGAAAGAGAGAGAGAGAGAGAGTGAGAGAGAGACAGAGAGAAAAAGAGAGAGAGATGATCGCACGAACGAGAGAGAGACAGAGAAAGGGAGAGAGAGCGAGAGAGAGACAGACAGAGAGAGAGAGAGAGAGAGATAATCCACGCGCTCCAGAAAAGTCACGAACGAGAGAGAGAGCGAGAGAGAGAAAGAGAGAAAAAGAGAGAGAGATACAGAGAGAGAGAGAGAGAGAGAGAGAGATGATCGCACAAACAAGAGAGACATAGAAAAGGAAAAGATAGCGAGAGACAGAGACAGAGAGAGAGACAGAGAGAAAGAGAGAGAGAGAGAGATATGATCGCACAAACAAGAGAGAGAGCGAGAGAGAGAGATACAGAGAGAGCGAGAGAGACAAAGAGAGAGAGAGAGAGAGAAAGAGCGAGAGAGAGAGAGAGATATGATTGAGATACACACACAGAGAGAGAGACATACACACAGAGAGAGAGAGAGAGAGAGAGAGAGAGACATAGAAAAGGAAAAGAGAGCGAGACAGAGAAAGGGAGAGAGAGCGAGAGAGAGAGACAGAGAGACCGAGACAGAGAGAAAGAAAGAGAGATACAGAGAGAGAGAGAGAGAGAGAGAGAGAGGATCGCACAAACAAGAGAGACATAGAAAAGGAAAAGAGCGAGAGAGAGAGACAGAGACAGAGAGAGCGAGACAGAGAGAAAGAGAGAGAGAGATACAGAGAGAGAGAGATGATCGTACAAACGAGAGAGAGACAGAAACGAAGAGAGACAGATACAGAGAGAGCGAGAGAGACAGAGAGAGCAAGAGAGCGAGAGAAACAGAGATGATCCGCACGCTCCGGAAAAGTCACGAACGAGAGAGAGAGAGAGAGAGAGGCACAGAGAGAGAGCGCAACAGACAGACAGAGAGAAAGAGAGTAAATCTGCACTAAAATATCAAGGTGAAAGTCATCATAGCTTGCATAGTACAGACCCAGCTCCCAACCCAACTTTGTGAATAGATTAACGGCGATATTTTTTAAGAGTCTCACATTAACTAGGCACGTTAACGCCGATAACGGCCCACCACTAAACGTACCGTGTGTGGGTCACGTGACGCCACACGCGATAGTGTTTTTAAAGGGAAAGTAATCGAAATAATCGACCTGGAAAAATTTTATCTATTATAGGTTCTGAATGTCGATTTCGATTCTTTTTCGATTAATCGCCCAGCCCTTAGAGACACTGTGCTGTCATTTATCATACTTCATACATTACATACCTATAATGATGTGATATTTACTCTGGACTTTGTCCTCATCATACTAAATGTCGGACATGAATTTGTCATTGAATCATATTTAAGAGTGTGTGTTCACTTCTTTAGCTGTAATGGTTTACAGGTTAAGAGCTTTTGTTAAATGACCGGCTGTAATGAAATGGGATTTCAGCATTTCAGCACACACGCTTAAGCACTGCACTGACTGACTGATGCCTGAGGCCAGATACACAGCAGACAGCAGGTTGCGCGCTGAAATACAGGCAATCAAGGCTAAGAGGAAATAAGGAGATTGTTTGTCCTTCTCAGGGGAGTGCTTGGCTGGGAAAGAATGTTGGTGTTAAAGAAAAACATGAAAGAAAGAAAAAGACGAAAAATATCAAGTGTCAGGGATAAAGAATTAGACTGCACAGACATTTTGTATGCACAATAGGCCAAGGGTATGCCCCCCCCAACCCCCCCAACCTCCCAACCCAACACACACACAACCAGATTCCCTCAGTTGTGAAAAAAGTGAAGCTCCTCTGCACTATGGAGGTCTTATCAGTGACTCTGGTGGGCTAAATGGGGCATCGCATAATGGATACCCCTCCTTTCCCCACTTCTTTTTTTGCTCTTTTGCTATTGCTCTCTTGTTTTCTCCTTTTTCTCTCTCTCTTCTTCTGTGCCTCTCCCCCTCACTCCTCCCTTTATCTCTCACTCTCTCTTTCTCCCCTTCTTCTTCTGTGCCTCTCGCCTTCACCCTCCCTTTATCTCTCACTCAGCCTTTCTCTCGTTTTCTCTCTCTCTCTCTCTTCCCCTGTTCCTCTTCCTCCCTCTCTCCCTCCTCCCATGCTTTCATTCAGAAGCACTCTAAAAGACACTCAGCTGGAGTAGGGCCTCGAAATAGCACCGAATCCTCCATGGAGAGCTGACAAGATGCGGATGGGGGTGGGGTGTTTGGGGGGGGGGGTTTGGGGATAGTGAGATGCCCCGTACCTGACAAAATGGCAGCAGTCTCAACGAGTTACTGTTGAGGAACCTCAAAAAGATAAAAACATGATTGTGTGAGTGTGATCGCATTTTTAAAAAAGTCTAAATATAAACCTAATCATAAGACTGTTCAGGGAAGTCCGAGTCTGACTTTAATTCATGAATCAAACAGCTTGTTTTTTCCTCTGGTTATGGTAACAAGGTTTATCTAATAGCTTAGACTCCATGGCCCCCAACCAAGCTGGAACTAGGCCCCCATAAAAGGAAATTCTTGCCATGCAATTGCATCAAACTATTTTATTTCCCCCAAAAAAGTGTAGAAAATGTGCCTTTCCATGACACAACCTCTTTAAATAGCATCTTACAAAACCTTCCTGCATTGCAGGCCTACAACCGGGCAGATAAACAACCGAATGGATCAGACCACCAAACATATCCCGCTGACATGCCAATCACAATAACTTTATATAATTAACCCCATGCATGAGAAAATGGCTCCAAGTTCATAGTTATTCTCCGAAAAAAACGCCACCTCATTGAGCGTGTAATGACAAATGGCTTGCTCTAATAGCAGAGTGGCCAAAACCAGCAAATTATAGAATTATGCCTGCGCTTCGGAGCCCGACCACATATTACAGCAACTCCCCGGGGCTAATTTGCATGAAATTAGCTTTTGTGGGCATCAATTACTCCTCAGCAATGGTGTCATTTAAAAAGAAAGGAGGTGCACAGAAAGAAAAGTGGGTAGGATAGTGCTGTCGGGGGTTTATTGTTTCAGATAGTTGAGGTTTTGGCATGCATGGACCTAAATGCGATTTTTTATGAGCGTCTTTGCTTTAAGAGAGTTTGAGTATTTAGGTTTGGGGTGTTTAAACTGGGGGATGAAATAGTTGTTGAGTTGAGGGGACCGGCGGAACACCAGCTGATTCATGTGTAACTGAGCTGTCAGACAGATTTTCAAAAATGTTTTAAACGTCAGACAAAACTGTTGACCCAAAGAAATAAAGCATTTATGGTTTAACATAACTCGCTGCCGTAGACACATTTACGGTGTTGCAGCAGAGAACCCCTCTAAACAAGTCTGTTTAAACAGAGAGATAGATAGATATAGATCTAAAAATTATATGTAAAAATTGGGATGTTGTGCAAATAAACTGTTGAAACTGAGTCGCCCCATCACTGCAGTTCAGTTTCACACCGCAGGCCAACATTCCGAACACGAATGGGCCTTCATTACCAAATAAGGTTTAGGATTTAGAGTTATGGATGGCTCTGTCACCACAGGAAGCTGAATAAAAACAAATCAGTGGTCGACTCCCACCAGCTCTTTATGCCTCAACTACAAGACAGCAGCGTAACTTTTAACCTCCGACCCCGGCGGAGGCCCTGTGAAAAAGTCTGTCCTGTCAGGGTGACTTTCCCTGTCGCAGGAAAAATGGATTAAGTGTGTTATCTTTAAAGAGAATTGAGTTGGATCTCCAGCAGAGCAAGAGTTCTATCCAAAAAAGCCTGTGGGATCACAGATGGGAATGCAGATAAATGGGAGATAAAAATCAAAACATTAATTACCAAAATCTATTTCTTGCTCATTCAACTGCCCTCAGGTCCAGTGTTCTCTCAATATGAGGCAATTTAGCACTGATAAAAAAATTAAAAGGTTACATCAAGTAGGGCTGGGCGATTAATCGAAATCGTCATTCAGAACCTATAATCGATCAAATTTTTCCAAGTTGATTATTTTCCCTTTAAAAACACTACAGCGTGTGGAGTCACGTGACCCCGCTCCGTTATGTTACGTTATTCCGCTGACATGTCGAGCATGGAGAGCTTGAACACTGAGACAACTGAGCAACTTGTCAGTGAACTATGAAGGCAATAAATTACAATTTTGTAAAGATTTTGTAAAGACTTTGTATTAGACAGCCAGGAGGCTGTGATGCTACGGACTCTTGGCTTTTGCTCATATTTTTACACTCTAAAGAGAAACTTTTGCTTGACTCTACATATGACTCTGGGTAACAGCAGCCATTGCTCCAAGTGTGTCCATGAATAAAAACCTTCTTAGTCTCAGACTGATGTTATTTTGCTAATAACTGTCTGTTATTATAATTTAGACGCTGCTGGAGAGCTAGCTAAATTTGTCTTCATGGATTCCTTCATGACACAGCAGTAGACACAGCATGCCAGAATTATGTAATAAATTATCAAATGAATCCCTGGAGAACACACAAGATGATGATCTCTGAACGCCACAGCTGTCAAAATAAGTCTTGCTTTATTACTGGTTGCATTTGTAGTAATATGATATAAAAATGGCACTGAAGACTTCTGGACTAAAATGTGAATTTGCCCCATATTTATAGGTGTTTATTTATAGCTGTTGGGTGTTTATAACACAATTAAAAATGTATTGTGAATTCTAGATGATTTGTTTAAAGACATAATGCATTTCATATTTAGAGTTAATGATTAAAACATTGCCAATTATATAGTTTTACTAGTTAAAATCAGCTGACACATCTAAAACAACAACTTACAACCATCTCAAAATGTTTGTTTTTGCTTTATTTTATATTTCGTTTAGCCACAGAACCTTTTCTTAGCCATTCTGGTGATTATATAGAAGCACTATGCCGTTTTTGCTGAGACTGTATTACAGGCCTTCACATCTTTATGCAAATACCAGCACTTGGAGACTCACACACACTCTTCACATTCTGTATTTCCATTCTAGCTGAGTGTAGAGTCAGCGCAAAGTCTCTCTAATACACTCTGACCACATTCCACTTTCTTTTTTTCCTTGGACAGCAGTGTGTGTGTGTGTGTGTGTGTGCGTGTGTGTGTGTTGGCTTATTTATGCCTCCGTTTAGAGACCCAAATCTTCAACCTAAACACATATCTAGCTAAAACATCCAGTGAAAACAAGCAGCAGTCAGCGAGTCAATAGTATTGTGTTCTATAGACAGCTATGGAGCCGGCCGGTAATTGCAAAGCTAATGAGATTTGTTTAATGCACAGTGCATGACACTGGCAGGGGGTGCAGGGAATAACTGGAGTGACGGATTATGGAGACGGTCCGAATCAATAAGGCAATGCGAAGAAAATGGCCTGTGCTCTACTATGGCAGAGCCTCTGGTATGTGGACCGAAGCTTCATGACTTTATATGGAGACCGACTCTTTTAGGACAAAAAACAGAGCTGTGAAAGTTGCTTCAACCGAACTGGTGACCCCCAGCACACAGTTCCAGGCCTCATTCTTGGCCACGCAGGACTGTTGCAAAACCAAAGAAATGCATGAATACGCACTATTTGGACCCACAGGTCCAACACAGAATTAAAATAATACAAACACTTTATGCCCAAAGGACATTTCTGCATCGAAAACAGTGATGCACGGAACTCACTTATTGACTCTTCCCAACGTACATATTCCTATTTCTACTACTCTTCAGTCTACATATTCAATGTGTATACCATTTCCATTTCTATTTTACCTACGTCGGACAATAATTATGTTGATGTGACACATTTCATTCACTTGGAAATGATTATGAACCACCAATGCATTACTAAAAATGAAGGAAAGTTGTTTTTTGTTCCGTGTGGGAAATGCCATTGCTGGCCCAGGCTATCTGTTTCTTGGTAACTAATCCGTGAAACACTGGAGCCCCTAGATTTTGCCTTGTCCAAGTCACCCCTCACTCCTTGCCTGCCCCCTCCCAATACCGGTGGGGGCAACCTCCAACAAAAAGGCCCTTTCTGGAGGCTAACAAAAGCTGAAATGCAACCCCAGCTGGACCACAGCTCGTTCCCACATTGGCTGAGAGCAGCAAAGTGCTGAACAACAACAAAAAGAAGCTCCATGCTGCACGCAGCCCAGCTCCAGACACAAAATCAATATGCTTGCAAAATGCAACGTGCAGTGATGATCATAAATCATTGCATTAGCGGGACCAGGTTCATTTTTTTGCATGGTGGATAACATACTTGACCCACACATCTAAACCTGGATCAGTTTCAGAAACCTCAAAATGCAATATCTGACGAGGAATGCAAAAAGAGACGTTTATGCAAAGAGAGCACAAACGCATTGCCTAAAGAGATGCAATAAGGCCAGCAGATGCATCCTAGTGAAATAGCTGCACCAGTGATGGGAAATTTCATCCAACTTATTATAGAACATAAATAATTAAACATCCATCATCCGTATAAATAAAAGATATATCCAGACTGAAAAAGATGTCCATTTCAGTGATTTAGAAAACTGTATTCGGTGATTCATTTTCAGTCCTGTGTGGGCCACAAGGAGAAGTCAACTTTATTCTCATCACCTCCACACACAGTGACTTGCGATTCACTGACAGTGACTGTCCACTTACTTTTACTCACAGATGGAGTCAGAGCTTCAGGGCTGGCATGTACATTCCTTCAAACTCTCCAATTCAATGAAACGTTTCTACAAATCATTGTTTCAGGCTGGGGAGTCAGCTTTATTAATGTTGTGTGGTTGATGCAGAAGTGTGATTCAATAGGGCCTTTAAATTGATGAAGTTGGATCAGTGCATTGAAAACAACCCCAAGAGAAGAATCCATTCATGAGTCAGTGAGTCCATCCTCAGCCCATCTCCAACCAAAACACACATTTTTATCACCACGAGGAATCAGAAGCTGTAATTTAGGGCTAAAAACGTATGAATACAATCTGTGTATAACTGTATGTATGTGTGTGTGTGTGTGTGTGTGTGTATACTCACCCGTCTTCAGTGTGCTGTCGCAGTCCCAGACCGTGTGCTCGGTGGGTTTCCTCCAGCAGGACTCCCAGAGAGATAGTGCGTACTGGCCGTCGGCGGTGGTGACCCACGCGGGACTCAGCACGGCGCCCACGTCCAGACACAGCGCGAGGAACGCGCAGGCCAAGCCCACGAGCTTCAGCGGTGTGAGCGCGGGGGCGCGCGCCTCCTCCGCGCCGCTCGCGGACGACGAGGCCATGAAGGACGGAGCGCGAGCTTCTAGTGCGCGGGGTGCCTGCGTGCGCGCGCGCGTGTGTGTGTGTGCGCGTCTAGAGTGAGTGTGTTTTGGGGTGGCGCGGGGAGGAGGCTGAGGAGCTGCTCCTGCGACTGCGCCGCTTCTGTTGCCCAATGACCACAACTGGCACCTGCAGGGTCCTAGAGACTGAATCACACCTCCCACCCCACACGCGCGCGGGCGCACACACACACGTGGATACACACAAACGCAAGCGCGCGCTCTCTGGGGTTGTTGTGGTTGCTGGGATGTTCTTGAGATGGTCAAGAGCGTTCGGCTTGGTGGGGTTGAAGGGATTGTTATGTTTCTTAGGTTTTTGTGTTGGGATTGTTCTTTGTTGGGTTTTTGTATTGAAATTCTTATGCTTGATGGGTTGTTGTATTCGTTGGGTTTGTTGCATTTGTTAGGGTTGTTTTGCTGGGGTTGTTATTTTTGCTGGGATGTTTTTTGAGATTTTTGGGATTGCAATGTTTAGGAGCTGCTGCTGCCGTGCCTATGGGATTATTACACTGGGTAAGGTCTGAAAGGTCTGTTTCATTGCAATTTTGGATGCTTCTTAGTCAAGGTTTGCATGCCGATTCAGCAATCCACTTTAAGCAGCATGCATGGGATTTGCGAAATATTAACACCACTGGGAGCAACAACGTTCATTTTGCTTGCACAAATAAAGTAACAATGCAAATCACCCTCAAAGCTTTAAAAGTGTACACGGGATCGTTTTTGTCTCTTGTGAGTTGAGTAATCAGTACCAACCAAACTCCAGATATAGTCACCCATCACAGCTTCATCATCCCATTGTCCTTAGTACCACTTCTCCATCGCCTGGATGTCTTGGTGAAATCTCTCTCCATGTTCTTCATCAAGATTTGGTCGAAAAAGTCAAGATGAGAGCGCAAATAGTGCAGCTTGGGTGACATTCTAAAAATGACCCTTGAACCCTTGAAGCTAAATGAAAATAAACAATGCCATCGAAATCAGCGTGCCGCGTTTGTGTAAGAAACACTACAAAATGTAATGAAACAAATTTTTGTTTCCTGGTGTTATACATGTTGGGGTTGTTGCATCTGTTGAGGTTGTTGTGTTTGTTGAGATTGTAATGTTTGTTGGCTTGTAGTGTATTGGATTGTTATGTTTTAGGGATTTGATGGGTTGTTGGCGTTATATTTGATGGGAAGTTGCTTTTGTTGGGATTGTTGGGATTGTTGTATTCGTTGGGATTGGTACATTTGTTTAGGATTGTTGGGTTTGTTGAAGGATTGTTATTGGGATGGAGTTCTTTGGATTGGATTGTTATTTTAATGATTGTCAGAATTTTTGCTGAATTTAAAACAGTTATGATTGTTGGGATTTCTTTTATGATGTGAGACATTTGGATAAGAAGAAATTCTGTTGCAGTTTTGCATAGAAGTACAGGGAAAGAAGAACAGTTTCAGTGAAGGGGAGTGGAGTAATGTTTCAGGACAGAAAGAGGTCTATGGGTAGGCTAGATAGAGACGGATTAATTCGACATCTAATAGGAGATTAAGAAGTGAAGCTTGTAGGCCTGACATGGGGCAGTTGAAATAGAATTTAAGAATGAGAATATTGCTCAGAGGGAGGGAGGTTTAGTTTTTAAAATCCAGCCATCCAGCCTTTTTCTACTGCTTATTCAGGTCTGGGTCGCGGGAGTAGAAACCTCAGCAGAGATGTTGCTCCCCTAGCTCTTCTGGGAGGACACTGAGGCGTTACCAGGCCAGGCGAAAACTATGATTCCCTCCAGCGTGTCCTGGGTGTGCCCTGGTGGGTCACGTCCGGAAAACCTCTCCGGGAGGCGTTCAGGGGGCATCCTCACAATTTACCTGAACCACATCAACTGGCTCCTTTCGATGTGGACGAGCAGCAGCTCTCCTCTGACTCCCTCTCAAATGTCCGAGCTTCTCACTCTGTCAGCCACTTTGGTCACTAGCCTAGATTGTGACCGTTGATGCAGATATGGATGTAGATGGACCAGTAAATTTGCTTTTTGGCTCAGCTCTCTCTTCACCGCAACAGACTGGTTAAGCATCCACAGCACTGCAGACGCTGCCCCAATCCATCTGTCCAACTCCCGGTCGCCTCTACACTCACTTTTGAACAAGACCATGAGTTATTTGAGCACTGACTCCCCCTTGGCCTGAGATGGGCAATCCACCCATATCCAACTGAGCACCCTGGCCTCAGACTTAGAGGAGCTAATCTTCATCCCAATTGCTTTGCACTCAGCTCCAAACCATCCCAATGCTTGCTGAAGATCGGCGATTGATGAAGCCAAGAAAAAAGTAGTGACTGATGTGGTGTCCACCATCAGGTTTTGGGTTTACTGCCACGACTGGCACCAACCAACTTGCAGTCACAGCTCTGCATGGAGGAACAGAACAAGGTCCACTTGGACTCCTTCCTCCCCCAGCATGCAGTTGGGATTCTGTCAGAGGTGTGAGTTAAAGATCCTGTGCCAGACACTCCCAGCAAACTCTCACTACACATCCAAGATGACACAACTATGAAATCGATCATTGACTTTGTGTAACAGAACAACACTCAAGTTCTCGTGGAGGACATTCCAACTGATCACCACCTTCCAGGCTGCACTGCCATTGCCCATGTTAGCAGTCTCCCTGAACCCAGTACCCCACTCAAATTCTCCAAGAAAGCCAGACTGTCATTCAGTGCATAAGCGCAGATGACAGTCAGAGACCTTTCCCTGACCCAGAGCACAGGGAAACGACTCTCTTGTTCACTGTGGTAAGCAAATAGCCAGAAGTATGTAGACACTTGGCCATCACACCTAAAAGCTTGTTGGACATCCCATTCAATAACCACGGGCATTAATATGGAATTGTCCCACCCCAAACACTGAAACACAACCCCGGTACACTATCCCATTACTGTAAGGCCCATGTGTTCCAAATTCTCAAAGTATTCAGCAAACCCAGATTCACCTCTCATAGTATCAGATGGTGATAGATAGAAGCTTGATTGTGCATTAAGTGCTTTTTGCTTGTGTCATTGAAATCAGAATAACACAACGTTTTTTATCACAGAGGAAATTGCTTGACACTGAGACGCAGAGACAAAAACTAAAAAATATATAAGTATTAAAAAATTCAATAAAATATCTTTTATCTGTAAAATATGCAATATACTATGCTATATGCACACATGCTGAATATAAATACTATAGCTAAGTTACTTAAAAGTTAAATGAATTACTAATGTCACAAATGGTGTTTAGGAGTATGTTACTGTATGTAGTAGAGATCAGTAGTATATAAGTATATATACTGACATGAGTAGTTGTATGGTAAGACATAATAAAAAGATATAGGATATAATTACAGGATTTAGCACCCTTTATAAAACGTAACAATACCGCCCAGAGAAAACTATTGCACAAAATGCTTTAACACCTGATAAGAAAATTGCACAATATAGTACATGATAGTTTATTGCACATTATAGTAAGATAATACTACACATAGTGACACAAAGTGACACACAGGATAGTGATATAGACATGATAAGAAATTGCCCAACAAAATAGCATCAGGCAATTGCACAGATTATTGTGTGGATGTGTGACAAAGTTGTAGAGTCTCAAAAGTCATTTCCTGACACGCCTAATGCACAGTTATTGTCCCGATGTTGCTTCCAGAGGCAGTTTGCGCACTGTAGTGAGTAATACAACAGGAGGAAGGTGATTTTACAAGTTAAAGCACTAGGCAGCTCCATTCAGTTTGAGGTTTTATATTTGGGCTGCTGCTGTTCTTATATGCTTCTGCTGCACAACACTTACAGTTGATGTAACACTTTCAGAGTGTCACGTTTACGGTCACTGAGCTCTTCAGTACAACTCATCCCGCTGCCTGTATTTGTTTATGGAGATGGCATAACTTTGTGCTTGATTTTGTACACCTGTGACCAATGGGTGTGGCTAAGTGGCTGAAAGACCTGACCTCAATCATTTTTGTCATATATGTGTCTCTGTGTATGTACTGCATATAATATTTCATTCTCTTTCTTTAAAAGTGCACAACAAACACAGCCATTGGGAATGAGAGGTTTAGTTTAGAAGGATGACAGCATAAAATTACTCTTCTTAATCAGTTTCACATTACAGGTCATTTTCTTTATGTTTACAGATCTAGCTCTTTGCCTCTAGTCTGTTAAAGTGAAATAAATGCAGAGCCTTTCCAATTAATACATTTTTAAACTGAAATGATTATTTGCCAAAATAAAAACAAGGTCACATGCCAAGTTATTAAAACAACTCTGAAATACTTTTCTTATCTGTTGACTTTATGTTGTGTGGGTAGTGTCAGGAAATGCCAGAATATTAGAGTGTACTGGGTGAATAGACTAGTGTCCATTTCTGAGGTCTTGAATTGCAGCCAACACTGAACAGATCAGTAGAGCTTTAATCTTCCTCTGCACTGCCCCTGGCTAAGAAATACACTGCTCACGCATATGCACACACACACACACACACACACACACACACACACACACACACATATATATATATATATATATATACACTGTGCAAAAGTCTTCGGCACCTGTGCAAATTGTTTGAAGTCATTTATATCAGCAGTGGGCTTCTTTCTGCCAGCAAAAACAGCTGAATATTAGAATAAATGCAAACAAGCAAGCAGTAAAAAGAATCAATATGTCTAAAAAGTAGTCAATATTTTGGAGGTTGGTTAGAAGAACACAGGTTTGGATCCAGGTTTCTGCTCAGTGCCTTCAGTCATTGGGTAAAATTCCATAATCAACACCTAATTTAATCTACTGCAGTAAAAAGACTCAAACCTGGTATTTGATGGAGCTACAATTAAAACTGGGCTTCTTTTAGGAAAGAGGTCTGGAAATGGTTAAGCAAACACTTTGCCACACATTAAACCACCATTTACTGTATTAATGTTGTTTGTATTTGTTGTAATGTAAATGTTTTAACACTAACTTTACACTACTGCCCAGTAGTAAACAGCTTTTAAACATAATTTTCTCAGATGCCTAAGACTTTGTCCATAGTGAATGTATGTATGTCGATGTGTTTTCTTAATCATTCCAAGACCTCTCTTTGTGGAAGACGGAAATACAGTATACACAAGTATTTTCACCCAGTACACTCTGATATTCTGGCATTTCCTGACACTATCAACACAACATAAAGTCAACAGAAGAGAAAAGTATTTCAGAGCAGAGGCTAAGAGCTAGATTTGTAAACGTAAAGAAAATTGTAGTTCTCATCAAATACCTTAAATACTGGATCTGTCTCAATCTATACTTATTAGATAAGAGCTGCTGATCGAGTTTCACAAATCCAATAATAATTCATTCAAAATTAGTGTATGGTGAACTTTTATTTTTAAACAGAGGTGGACAAAGTACTCACATTCAGTACTTAAGTGAAAGTACAGAGACTGCTGGTCAAATGTTACTCCAATACAAGTGAAAGTCGTGCAGTCAAATTTTTACTTAAGTTAAAGTACTGAAGTACTT
>JBBPDB010013458.1:0-12842 GCA_037974465.1 Brachypetersius altus | reverse complement strand
TTATAAACAGTTACAAAAGGCTGGTCAGGTAAAATATGATAGGTAATGTTTATTTAACAATAATAAATAGGACATTTTTAAATTTTTTTATTTCTCCAGTACCGACAGCAGAACCGTTAGCCTCAGAGCTTATCGGTCCCCGGTCTTTTATAACTAGGCACCAGGGCCGATTAAGTACCGGGCCTCGGTACCCATCCCTATATATAGAGGCAAGGCAAGACAAAATAAGGCAAGGCAGGATTATTTCCTTCATACATTGTGGTCATTATAATTGAGAATATAATAAAATAAAATTGAAATTTAACGTGATTAAAACATAAAAACAATGAAGAAAAAGTAATATTAAAACAAGGTGGCACATAGGAGCCGGAATTTGAAAGTGTCACCTGTCTAGTGCTGAACACTATTACACATCACACTCTGGGTATTTCTCACCTGCATTTGGCACTGAAGCTCTCAAACGCCTACAGTACTTTACTACTCATTTTCAAGAATGTATCATCTGATTTCACAGATTGGATTTGACGCATCCAATACACAGCGCCACCTACTGACAGAAAGTTCTACTTCTCTACATTAATATCACAGAGACTTACAATTCCTTAAAATGAAACAGATTCCAAAAGCATTTCCCACTTTCTGCTTCTGCTCCAGCTATTCTGTCTTCACCAGAGTCATGGTGGTCTACAGAAACCCACTGGACATTGTTGATATCTATTTCACAGAAAGGCCAGGAATAATAGTAAAAAAAGTACAAAACAAAAACAGATTTAATCTTACAGTATCTCATAGTAGTTTCATTGTGTACGATTTGTACTTTTGGGAACATGATTCTCTTTCGAACCATTTTCTGACAGTTTGCTCTTTGAAAGAAGGGACAACAACTAAACAGTCATAGCAATCTGTGTAGAAAATTCATGGAATTACTCACTATGTGATAAAAACCCAGGCTATGTCTGGCACGGAATTTAACATCAATAACATTGAACAGAATGTTTGTTGACGGTTTGTTGCTGCACCTTCACTCAAAAATTAAAAAGGCAAGTTATGTGCGTGGTAAAACAACATTTAACTCTTTAAAAATAGTTATCCTTTGGGGCTTTTGGAGTCTTTATATGTCTCACTAATGTACTTTTTAAAAACACTGGTAGTGTGAAATGCCAATTAGCATCTTAGCCTGTTAGCAGCTGTATTACCAGCACTTTTGTTACATTTTCAGCCTGAAAAGATGATAAAAGACAATTCTGTAATAATTCAATATCTGTGCAAGTTGCTCCATCACCAAGTTGACTTCAGTCTTGTAAAAACTAGCAAAAAAACTGTACAAACAGTGTAAGCTTGTGCCGCTTAAACTTGAGCGAAGCTCATAAATGAACTGAAATTCCTGATGTGAGTGATCATCCTGGTCCATAAACTGAAACTGAAAGCCATGTGAGCAGATGGGAGACAAAGCAGAGCTTTTAAAGTGAAAGAGTCATGATGGAGTTTATATGGAATAGTGTTCATTAATACAACAGGATATTGTATAAGGCCATTATTTTTAATTCTACCATGGCATTACTGGTAGCATCACTGCTGTTCACCTGTTTACCTTACCCTTTTGATATACATGTTAGATAGAGACCGATACAGAACTAAAGAGCATAGCTAATGTTGTGATATTGGAGGGGTTTCCAATAAAATGGCCAATGAGTGTAGTGTAGTATACCATCTCCCTGCATGAACAAATTACATTCGTTATTCACTACATTCATTTAGCATAGGCTTTTATCCAAAGCTAGAAACAATTTGAGGAAACACTGAAGTTTCAGGACGGTGTGACAGCCAGAGTATCTATATATAACCTTTTCACCAGGCCCATTCCAGAATCTCTGTTGAGCAAGCCATTCAAATAAAACACATTCGTTCTGCCTTTTGGTCAAAGCAGTAACCGCCTCCTGTGCAACATTATACTTATGGTGCAATACTAGTGACTGTAGAAGGTTTACACCCCGTTCACACTGCCGCACTTTGTTGAATGTTGCTATATGTTGCACTATAGTCCGTGAAGAAAAATATCATCTCATCACACTATGTAAGTATATACAGCGTTGCAAATGTCTATAAAGAGTGCCACTTTACCATAAGACACTTGTAGAGGCACTTGCAGGGCACAGTGAGGCCAAATAGTCTCCAAAATCTTTTTCTCATAGATTTTAGATGTTAACATGTTTCAGAGGTGTGGTAGACCGCTGCTTTCTAACAGCAAGAAATATGAAAGTGTGTCTCTAAAAAGGAGCATTTCAGACCAAATTCGCTCAGGGTTTACATCTCAATCATGCCGACAGGTTTGCAGAATTTGGTGAATTTCCTCTCTAACACATTCATTTGGCGGACACCAAAATGTAAGGAAATACAGAAGATAAGAAAGAACTTTAATTATCCTTTTGTCAGTAGCTTGCTCAGTGCAACAGAAGAGCAAAAAAGGCGATAGAGAGATAAAAAAAAAAAGAAAATCAGCAATAAACAACACTAGTGCAACACAATTATAGACGTCACTGTAACACGGTGTGTAAGATTTAATGTGTTGTACCAGCAGATCAGTCAGTAATGCTAAATGGCTTATTAAAGCTTTAGGACTTTGGGAGGGTTCAAGACCAGCGGAGAGTTCCAAGTGCTATATCTTTAAGTATTGATCAGTTTGAGAAGATGTTCAGAGCAAGGTTTTAGATGAGACAGCTGTCTACGCTTCACTGCCCACCACCCTGGTCCAGATTAGAAGTTCAGATCAATGCTTTGGTTCCAATTTTAGCCTGATTTCTCTCAACCACCACACCTACAGAGGAATTATCAGGTTTGTTTACTTGTTCTGTATCAGACTAGGATCCCCCTTTTTCTAGCTGAAGCTTTGAATTGGTTTGTGTCAGGTTCAGAAGGGGTTAAATCGAACTGCTCTGTGGTTACATCTCTGAACCATGACCAGAATGACTTGGACAAGCAGAAATTACATGAATGACGAACTCGGAGTGCGAGTTACCACAGTAACAGGAACATTACTAAGAATTGCGGTTGCATGATCTGCAATTTGGGTGTGTATGCAAGAGAAAACGAGAGAGAAAGAGAGAGAGGCTGAGAAATCAAAAGACAGTGAAAGAAAGAGAGAGCAGGGGGTAGTAGAAATGCTAGTGTACTGGAGGAATCTGAGTGACGGATGAATGTGAAATTCTCTGTAATGTGTGGGTTAGAGAGAGAGAGAGAGAGAGAGAGAGAGAGAGAGAGAGAGAGAGAGAGAGAGAGAGAACAGCAGCAGTCAGCCACACCACAGCATGGGAAATGTGACGTTTTCCTGTTCATGCTAAAATTATTTACGCTTCACGCATGTTACTTCTCAGGGATTTTTTTTTCTGTTTTGGCCTCATTATATATTTAAGGTGAAATGAGGTTAGGATGAATTGTCTCAAGAATAAGTACATTCCCTTTCATCTCAAGTGTTTGTGAAAATTTGCATATGCCCTTAAAAATACAGGTGCTGGGAGGGGGTGTGGGGGGGGGCATCTTTGAAGCAATGTCATAGAAGAGCTATTTTCGGTTTCCTGAAGTAACTTTCAAAGCATGATTCTTTTAAAGAGAGTAAGTGAGGACCAAAAATGATTCTTCTAGGCAACTACTCCAAAATAACATTTTTGGGAGTTTCTTAAGGGGAATTCCTCAGAAAACATCTCAATTATTTAATCAAGGAGAGCAAAGTCACTGGCATAAACATTAAAACAGCTCTGACCCCTCAATGTATGATCTCCACAAGACCCTTGAAGATCTGTGGTTATCCACCAGCAGCAGAACCTTCAAATTCAAGATTATATATACAAGTACAACATGCAGCGATTTGTCTCCTGAACTGCTCCTTTGTTTATTAACATTATAAAATATGCCCAAAAATAAATAAATAAATAAATAAAATAAGCCCAATTTTTACATTTAAAAACATCTAAATTAGAGTAAAACAATTTAAACAAGGAACACAAAAGGTAAAATATGGAAGCTAAATTAGAGTATTTTAAGTTATGAGTTATAAGTGAAGATGTACAGTGTGTAAGTGGGATATTAAAGTGAATTGTTAGAACAGCAATGTAAACAGAAGCAAGCACCTGTAAGCTGTGAGGTGGAGTCTCCATGGTTTGAAATAATTTGACCAGCATGTTCCGCAAATGCTCAGTCGTATTGAGATCTGGAGACTTTGGAGGCCAAGTCCACACAAGGGCTTAAATCGTTCCTAAAATTTCTCTCATAACTGGACTCTTCTAATTCTCAATATCGTTCCCATAGCTTTTCCATCCAGTGCTAAAGAAAGAAGTACATTGTTCCTGAAAGCAATATGCACCAAATTAATAAACAGGATAACAGTTATGCTGCAGTTTCCATAGTGATACATCTGGCTGGTATTACCATGGAGAGCTTTTGTCTAGGGGCTAGAAGATCCATCTGTCCCTGTGGTCCACGGTGAAGATGATGAGAAAGAAAAGCTGGTTTGGAGCTACAAATGGTGACATGAAATCATGCATCTGCATTTGAAGTACATTAATCACAAAATAGATGCCTATCTGAGAGACGGCACAGTAGGTGATTAGTACGTCATGAGTTCATTTTAGATTTGATGTCATTCGTGGATGTACCGTTTAGGTTTTAGTCATGATTTTTACGCCTAAGCTAAGATGCACTACATGGCCCATGCAAATGTAAATGCTCTGTTTAAACCAGATTGAACCCTATCACTCAAACCACTTCAAGAGTTTCTCAGAGCCATTTGAGACAGAGTGGACACATTCACCCAGAGCAGGCACTGCCCCTAGCACTCAATTAAAAATACTGCATCGCTGCTCTTTTAGCTCTTCTCCTAATGGGACTTTAATTTTAATTTCATCGTCAATCTGGATGAGCCGCTCGGCTCAAACCAAGCTCCAATTTGGTTAAACTTTTACTCAACACACAGAGTTCATGATAGCAATGAAGGAGGATATCATTATTCTATCATTATTCTATCATTATTCTGACCTTTTCTTTGGAACAATAGAGAAAAACAAGGGGCTATGCACCTTTTGTAGTTTTGCATATTCGACACATAGTGATGGGCTGACTGACCAGAGATGCTTTTGAGTATGGAGTGTGGACTAAAATCTGATCAGGGTCCAATCCAGACACAGGACACATGTGAATGGAGTCTTTGTGATCACCTGTGTGTTTGTATTCACCTGTATTTGTAAACCTATAGAGTATCTATAGTTCTGAAGTGGAGATGGCTGATTGTATCATCCAGGATCAGCCTTTACATTAGTTTAATCAGAAATTATGTTTAAATGCATTAATCACAGGAGAACATACAAATTATACAATTGTCTATCATAATAAAATCTAAAAACATATACCAAATCCTCATACACAAACTCACATTTAACATAAATCAAAACACAAGGCTACTCATAATCCATAAAAATGTCAAATTCATGAAAGAAAGCACAACAGTGCATGTTTTCAGATCAATATGGAGCATAGTCCATTGTTTAATGGCTTTAAAGAAAAATGTGAATTGTCTGAAGGTAGTACCTCCTCTTGGAATGCTACAGTCCCGCCTCACGACTGATTGAATAATGATCTTAATTAAAGGACATGCAACATGACTTGAGACACAAAAAAAAAACTTGACTTGAGACAAAAAACTGAACAAAATTGTGAACAAAACTGATTAAATCAATCAGAACTGATGACTTGATTCAGACTCATTTGTAATTATTGTGTCATTTTTTCTTTTGTTTTTAAAATATGCAGTCATTTTATTACTGTTTTTATTACTATTGTAGCCCCTCCTAGGACTACCTGTCCATCTATATACCCATCCATCCATCCAGCTATCATTTGGTTTCAGAGCATGACTTTCTACAGTTCCTAGCATCAGTTGACCAATCTGTTTATCCACCCAGTATAGGGTGGCATGCTTTAAGAGCGAGCTTAAAAGTAAATATTTAGGCAAAATGTTAGATCTGCTATACATTTGCATTCCACTGAATAGTTCACCGCTTCTCTGAATCATCTGTAGCCCCCTTTACCCCTTTTATCAGTGGTCAGAACTACCAGGCAGCAAGTATGATTTGGATGGTGGATTGTTCTCATCAACACTGATATGGCAACAACTTGCTGGTGTGATTTGTAGAATACACACACAATGCTCCCTCACGTTCCACTCAGCAACAGATTTAAAATACAAGACATCGTTTGTGTTGTTTGTACCCTAGACCTTCATCAGTTATCGGTTTCTGGCAACAGGACACTATTTTTGGTGGCTTTTGATTGACTGTTAGGGCCACAGAAAGACAATCTAAATAAATCGTTGTCACTGGTGGTCCTGCAAAACCAAGAGGGCAAAAATAAATAGATTACATTTTGTAACTATAAACGACACACCATGCCTGTAGGGTGTACCTCATACTTTGTATATAAAATGCCAGTATTTGGCCCAAAAATGCATCCAATTCAATGCATCCATGTCCAAAAATGCTCAGAAATACTGTTTAATAGTAATTACAGTGTTACGAGGTTACCTGAAGTGCTGCTGACCAACTATGTGATACAATTCAGATATTAATCTTGCTGTAATTAAATTACCGCAAATGCCCCTGCCAGAATAACTTATTCTAAGGAAACCTCACACTCATTGTTCTGAGGAAATGAAGACTGCGTGATTGTATTGTGTGAGACAGCGGGGGTCTCATTTACTCTTGACCCTGTGGGTGTGATACACACGGTGTGAGCTGAGTAATGCTGTCCAGTGACACATATGACGGTTCATATGACACACAACACCCTCTGAAAGGCGAAGGTTATGGCAAAATGCAAAATAGTAGTGCTGCGTCTCCCCGAGTCTCAGTAAAACCACAGAACTGTGCTCAGTGTTCCTGAGCGTGGCACTGAAGACACCGTGTGGCTACAGTGGGCTGAGAGAAATGAAAAGGGGATCAATGAAGCAGTGAAACTGTGTGTGTGTGAATGAAGTTTTAAGTTTCTGATTCTTAAGAAGTGTTAGTACCCCGACCTGTGTCTGTGCTGTGGCCGGTTTGAGTCAGAGGTATTTCCCAGCATCTTCACTAAAGAAGGCGACAGTCCACACACACACACACACACACACCCCTACACACACAGCTTATACCTTCTTAAACCAACAAACAGACCAAATTCCAAATTCCTGCAATTTATTTGATCAGTCTACTTCAAAAATAAATAAATATACATTGAGTCAGTTCACAGTTGAGGTTTATTTTAATTAACTTATGCATTTACTTTGATTTGACTGAATTCAATTAATGTGTTTCAGTGCAATAATTAAATAATCGGAATATTTCTCCATAAAGAAAACCAGTGAGATAGAGGTTCTCAGATGGTTGTGGGGAGTGATGGCCACCCCATCTGGTCTGATCCCAAAGAAGATCTGCAGTAGAACAAACTGCTGAAGTAGTTCATGTTGCTCTGAAAGAAAGGGGTCAAAACACACAGTGCAGCGCCCCCTGCTGCATATGGGG
Source organism: Brachypetersius altus (assembly GCA_037974465.1). Classification (NCBI taxonomy): domain Eukaryota; kingdom Metazoa; phylum Chordata; class Actinopteri; order Characiformes; family Alestidae; genus Brachypetersius; species Brachypetersius altus. Next base: position 5,298 of record JBBPDB010013458.1, on the reverse strand, counting down.
CTGCGTAGCTGCAGACTGGTCAGAGACCCCTGCTGACCCGTCCACCGAAAACTCTTACAACGAACATCAGAATTGGACCATGGAGTGATGGAAGTAGGTGGACCGGTCTGATGGATCACCTTCTGCATTTTCTAGACGGCCAGATGTGTTTTTGTGTGTGTGTGTGTCTTACCTAAGGAAGACACAAAAGGCGGTAGAGGAGGTGTGATGTTCTTCTGGAGAACCTCCTGCATTCAGGTGGACGTTCCTTTAACACCCAAACACTGCAGACCAAGTTCACCTTCATGGAGACGCTGATCCTAATGGCAGGTCCTCTTTCAGCTGGATGATGCACATTTATATAAACTGTGGATCGAGGCCTCCATGGTTTGGACTAGTTTGTCCAGCAGTGATGCATTATCAGATTAAGATGTGGGGAATCTGAAGGCACCCTACAGCCTTGTGATGAGCCTGAGTGTTTGTGGGTGTGGAACATCTGTCCCTGTGGTCCACGGTGTAGATGATGAGATAAAGAAAAGCTGGTTTGGAGCCACATATGGCGACATGAAATCATGCATCTGCATGTGTAGTACATTAATCACAAAATAGACGCTTATCTTAGAGATGGTAGGTGATGAGTACGTCATGGGTTTATTTTCCATCTGTGCTAGACGTGTTCTCATCTGTGGGTCTCATTTTGGCACATTGATCAGAGTTAGTTCAGAATTTACAGGATCGTTCAGGAATTTATGACAGATCCAGATCGAAGCGGAGTATTATCAAGAATATATGGTTCCACGTGTGTAGAACAGAGTTTGATGGGAACCGGATATCCTGAAGATAAAAAAACGTCACAGGTAAAAGTTAAAAAGTCACTGGTAATCAGGCAGATGAAAGAGTGGAAATATGAGTTTTTGTTAGTATTTGGTCCTAATTTTTGGAGATTAAATAGAATCAGAATGATTATAATTTCAGATTTACCGGATTTCTCCAAATCTTGAATGAGTTAGAAATCCGGCATTTCATCTGGTGCTACCTCTCCTGGTGCTTCTGCCTCCTGTTCTGCTGCCACTGGTGGTGCTGCTGCCGCCAAGGGGATTGGTGCAGGATTTTCTTCAGGGTTTGTCCGAGAGTGCATAAACCCAACCATGTGTCAATGTTTAGTCAAAGTTTCTTTAAGTAATCACTTTAATCCAAGTAAGGGATTCTGACTCTTCTCTTTGGAGTCATAAAAAAATTCTTCTCTCCAAACATATTATTTTTTTGCAAATAAATCAGATCAAGATACATGAAGCTGTTCATGGCAAAGGGAATCCCAAAGCCAATGTGCAATAAAGTAAGCAAAATAGGAAAACAATGTTTGAAACACAAGAAATCCATAGAAAAAGAAGATTTGTGGTCTCATGCATCTCAAATCACCTCAACAAGTGGTTTGAGTGATGGGATCATGGTGTCTTTACACCAGCGATCATGCAGGACACATTTTAACACCAACTGTTAACAGACAAGTGGGTTTGCCATTAAATTAGACCTGGTGTGCCTTTGTTGTTATCATTATACCAGTTAGTTAATCCACATCATTACAATGTATAACTGGCCCAAATCAAATAAAAGAGCACTGTACTGTGTTGGTGTTCTTACCTTGAGGAGCTGGTCTCCTCTAGAAGGAAAAAGCAGAAACATTACAGTGTCTTTAGTGGATGTTTGTGAATAGAATCTAGAAATATCCATTATACAGTATACACGCCTGGTTTTATTACTTTGTACAATCCCCTTTTGCCAATAGGACAGGACTTAATATTCCTCTATAACATTTCACAAGCTTGGAGAATACTCTGTTCTGACTAAAACAGAAAAGTTGTTTGCCTTTTTCTGAATAACTTTATATTCTTTATGGGAAGAGTGTCATTAGCATGTGTGTATCTCTTATAATGTTTACTTGATTACGTGGTCTGTTCTAAAAAGAAAGAATAAACAAACAGTGGTGTTAGATATGGTTGTGAATGTCAACTGAATCTAGAAATCTGTGACTCTGCTAAATTTGAGCAAAATTTCAATTTTGATGAATATATTAATGAAAACAGCTCAAGGACAAAAAAAAAGGGGGGTGGGGGGGCCACTAGATTCAGTTCTTACCCATTTTCGAAATGCACAAATCAATGCTCCCTGTGAAACAAACAACAGGTCAGACGTTTCGTTCATTTAGTAAACGATTAAAGTTGTTTTGGTAATGTTATAAATTTCCTTTATAAAAAGCAGCATTAGTAAATGTGTATCTTTAAGATTGGCAAAGCTGGAAGAAATTAAGTTGATCTACTTACTGACAGAATCCCAATAAAAAGTAAACCATTTATTACAATGCTTGTGATCAGTCCTGGTCCAAAGTTGTCTTAACGCAAAGATAAAACAAATAAATCAACCAAGAAAAGTGTTAACAAAGCATAATGATAATAATAATAATAATAATAATAATAATAATAATAATAATAATAATAATAATAATAATAAGTGATGGAGTGTATTATCAGTGATGATTGTTTACTCTGATGTTGCGCCTGTGGCTGAAATGAAGATGATAAAGATGAAAACATGGTGCTCCGAGTGTGGAGACCAGTTTAGCAGGCCTGTGATTGGTCACCAGGCAGCCAGTGACTGCATTCATTCTAGATGGCCTCTGACAAAATTCAATCGGCGCTCATTTTCTATACGAACTAAAATAAACATTTTGACCGTTACAGAGAAATATTACCAGCAGAGACACTGTAAATGCTGGACCAACTAGACCCTTTGGAGAGTCCAAACATCGAAGAATCTGAGACGAAACAAGTCTGAGATCACAGAAAAACAATGTCTCGGGTCTGTGGACTGATCAACAAGGAGGAAAATACTGACTCTGCTGGTTCCTCTTTACTCCTCACACCTTCAAAAGGTGGTGACTGATGACCAGCTATCTTTCTCTGACCACATTGCATTTCTCCCTCAATCGTTTTGCTTTGGCTTATACAACATCAGGGAACTCCATACGTGACTCAGTCTGACACTCAGCTCCTGGTATAAACCATGATTATCTCTCACTTGATTACTGCTGTGCCCTCCTAGTGGGTCTTCCAGTTTGCATGGTAAGACCCTCACAGAACACAGCAACTCGGCTGGTCTTCAACTAACCCAAAAGGTCATCCCACTTCTGATTGGTCTACACTGGCTTCCCATGGCTGCCTGAATTAAGGTCAGTCACTAACTCTCACCTACAGAGTGACATCTGGGTCTCCACCCCCAACATTAATCCCATCATTCAGCCTCATGTTCCTACTCGCTCCCTTCACTCCTCCAAGGAACATAGTCTGGCTCTGCCCTCCCTACACACAAGGTAAACCCAGACCAGACTGGTCACATTCTGGTTTGCCAAGGGTGGAATGAGCTGCTGAACAGAGCAGCATAATCCCTCTTCAGCTTCAAACACCTTCTGAAGACTCATCTGTTCGGTGATGGAGGGGCGCCGATCGTTTGTTTTCTTCTTCCAGGTCCAAAACTCTGAGAGACTGCACTGGCTTTTGCAGTCTGCTCATTGTTCAAGTAAGTCATTTTCTAAACTAAACATACATATTTCTTGCTAATAGCAGGAGAGCATCTCCTCTCCTGAGGCACTACTCTTACATAAAGATGGTATCACTTAGAACTGCCCTCTGGTTCTCACACTGTCCTGAAACTAGAGTGTTTTTCCTCAAAGTGCAAGTCACTTTGGATAAAAATATCTGCTAAAGTGATGTAAAATTATCTTCTTTTGCTGATGATGGATGGCTTTTCAATTTGTGATCTCAGAAAGATAAGGTCAACACAGACAGCTGAGAAATGTATAATATCTTTTACTGCCAAACCTTTATTGAAGCCAAGAAAGGCAGATTTATGTGTTTCATATACAGTGTGAATTTTTCTCTATGTCCCTCAACGAGAAAGCAAGCATGTCTCTGACAAACCTGTTTGATCACATGATGGAACAGGTGAACCCTTTTGTAAGCTGTTCTCTGCAAAACAAATAAATAAGTAAAAACTGATAAAGGACTTTCAGTCATGGGTTAGATTTCAAACACTATGATTGTGTTTATTATAAAGGGAGTAAGCCTGGGCTTGGACTGCTTTGGGTTCTCTAATGACAACAAAATGAAAACTACGACTAGACTTGGTTGGAAAAGAACCCTAACAAATTAACCCTTAGAAACAAATGTTGATAATTCTTACGTTGTTTGCATTTCTTCTAATGTTAATTTGGCCAAAAGAAAGGCTCCTTTTCACACACCAAGAAAAATGGCTTTAAATAATTTGCACAGAAGCCATAAATGCAAACGAACAAGAAAGAAATAAAGGGCATCAGGGTTTGGTTGTAAAAGTGGTTGATATTTTGTGAGCTAGTGAGGAGAACACAGGCTTGGGTTCTGATTTCTCCTCATTGTTTGGATTTGTGAAACTACAGAGTACTGAACAGGTAGCAAAGGTGCCCAAAAAAAAAAGAAAAAGAAAAGTGACTCAAAATACCATCTGCCTGGCTCTGTCAAACGACTCGGCAAGAAACAGCTCCTCTCCCTCACCTTAAGTGGAGGCTGCCCAGGTGAACTGTGTTATCCACTAATTACCTGCCTGTGTCTCCCTCTGCTGGCAGGGAGGGGTCTGACAGTCTGATTGGACGAACTGTGCTCACAAACCTGTTGCACAATTTGGTCCCCAGAGGGTGCTACAGAACAAAACACTGGGGTATGAAAGCCATGTGGAAACAGTTATGAAATGCAGCTTTCAGCTGATTTTGTCTGTCTGGTCTGGAGCTTCTATCACTTCAGTTTTTTCTGTCTATCCCTTTTAATGGCCAGAGGAAGAGCAGAAGCTGGATTATGTTTTTTGTTATCTGACTTTATTCTAATGAATGAATTTATTTTGTGAATATATGTGTATATTCACATGAATGGATATATACATGAATTTAAACAATGAAAAATGTTTATTGTTAAAAATGCGACAATGCGAGTGCTTGGTACAGACCAGGAATATATATAGGACATACCTGCTTGCTCCATTGTGCAATTTGGTAGTTCGGTTGAGTTCCATTGTGGATGTTCTTTGATACATCTGCTTACTTCCAGAGGGAAAGAGGAGAAGAAACTGATTTTTTATGTTAAAATATGTTTTTAAAAAAACATGTACTGTAATCACTAGGGCTGGGGGTAAGCGAATATTTTTAAAACGATTATTCGGACGATTATTTTATCGAATAGTCGACTATTCTAATGACTAATTAGATGATTTATCTAACTATTATTTTTCTGTTGCATG
>JBBPDB010013397.1:0-12846 GCA_037974465.1 Brachypetersius altus | reverse complement strand
TGACATAAGCAAAACCAGAAACATCAAAATAAAAGCCTCAAAACATGAACAGAAGAAACCAGAACATGAACAAAAAACAGTGGCCCTAACCGGCCACTGAACAGACCCTGACAGTGACAGAAACTTTATTTGTAAATGTTGAGTTTATTATTCTCACTATAACAGATCTAAATAAACAAGTGAAATTGGAAAACTGTATTTTTTCATTTAGACACATAATAATTCAAATAGTTGCCTAATAATTGTGCGCACACGTGTATTCCTCTGAGAATGTTCGCATTTGCAAAAAAATGGGGTTTTGGGGTCATTAACATTTTAGATTGACTGATATCATTGTATTTGTTTGATATTAACAATAATCCTCAAATTACTCACTTACATAATAATTGTGCACACAGTGTAAGTAGAGATGTCCTAACTTTTTGTCATAAAAAAACACTACAATGTTACGTATCAGATGATAACAATCCAGTATTTTCATTTTAAAGAAGTTTTTTAACTACGCACTTTAAAGATACGTTAGGCCTGTTAATGCTGTCTGCATTATATTGACATTTTGGAGGCATGTTTTGGTGATCTCTTTAAAAAATTGTCATTTTCAAGCATGCTTACTATTCAGTTCAATTTAGAATTCACAATTCTTACTGAATTACATGAGAAGAGCTGAAATTAGTTTTGACTGAGACGTCTAAGGTTTCTGCTTTTTCAAAAGTCTGTAGATTTTCACAGTGCTGTGCTCATGTCTGTAATGTAGACATCCTGTCTTTGCAGCAACTCCATACCCCAAGAGCTTCAAGTGCTTCACATGTGAGCAGGCCACCGACAACTACAGCTGTAATCGCTGGGCTGAAGACAAGTGGTGCCCACAGAGTAAGTGACTGTGTCTCGTAAAGAGGTCCTCAAGTTCCTGCTGTTCACAAAGTGTTTGTGTACATTATGTGTCTCCATGTCCTTTAAAGCTTAAAATATTCGTCTGACCCCAGAAGGACCTTGGGTTAGGTCCAAAATTTATTTTAAACGTTGTCCTAACTTTATTCTTCCTCCTTACTTTCATTACCTGAAACAGTTGGAGCTACATGCTTACTAAGGTCCATTAGGTCCAGGTCCAAATATAGAAAATAAACCGTAAATCAATACAAGAAAGTAATATTTCATTTGTACATTTAAATTGTTTAGCCTAAACTATTTCATGTTATATCAAGCATGAAATATAGGATAAAGACTAACTGTGGGAAAACAGATTAATATGTGCTGTTAGGTCAAGTTCAGACAGATTTTTGTTGGGTTTGGGTCGAGTTTGGGTGCAAAACCCATGGAATGTGTCAGAAAAGACTCATGAAGTCATAAAAGCATAAAGTCCTCAGGTTCCATTCAGTTTCAGTTCAAAATGTTATCAACCAAAAAATCTGCTATTATTGTTCTGCTTTTTTAGTGGAGTCTGTAGAGTAACTGGGCATATTAGTGTAATTAGTTTTCTTTTTATTATTCTATTTATAGCCAAAAAGTTGGGGCTTCTTCTCCAAGCCTGTATAGCCTCCTGAGAACTGAAGAAAAAATGTGTTTTACAATTTATTTTTTGTGTGATCTGTTTTGGCCTAAAAACACCATACAATCTAAATTTCTTTGAATATATTTTGTATTTTTATTTTCCAGCATGTCCACTGTGTGAAAATAGAACTGAATTTAGAAAATGAAAAACATGATACTAACCCAAGAACACTCAGTTTGATCAGAGCAATAACATTCTGTATCACTCCTCTGTTACTTGAAAAGACAACGAAACATGTATTTAGTTCAACAGTAAATTATACATCAGAGAACATCCTCTGGGTATTTTAGCTGTGATAGTCCTCACATGACTCATCACTGGAAAGCCCAGGATCTCCTCTACAGAACACTATAGAGCTTGATACTTTAGGAAGATACAGGTGAACAAAATGTCCACTATAAAGGACACAAATGAATGGGTCGGCTCTCAGGAGGATATCATTTTGGCAAAATTCCATCAGTAAAACGCTCTTTAATATCCAGTGTAATGCATGTGTATTCAGATTTTTGATCGGTTGATCAAGGGCCAAGTATTGATCTTTTAAAATTAGATTTTTGTGGTGGAATCACCTCCATAACATATAGGGAGAGAGAGCGGAGGGGCGGGTCTCCCTAAAAGAGTCTCTCACAGCTATAGCAGGCGGAGAGCAACAAAATGCCGAGCAAACCAGTCTACACACTAAAGCTCCGGTCAGTTATAAAAAAAGGCGTGTGTCACTGATTGTTGTGGTTTAATTAAAAATAATCAGAGTATAGCTACGCTTGCTTTTCCCACATTTTCATCCATTCTTAACCATAAATTAATTGGTAATAGAGAGCGTGTTAAATCCCCCCTCCATGGATCAGCAGTAAAAAAAGAAGCACTGACTGAGGAGCGTAAGAAAGAGTAAGAAAAGGCACCAGTTTGATACCACAAACTATTTTTGCTATAAGAAATAGTTTAGAAATGCAATCTAGTTGCAATCTAATGAAAATCTTCAGTCATTTCTTAAATAATGTCTTAATGGTACCTCCACCCACAGGAACACAGTTCTGTATGACCATACATCACTTTGGGCGTCATGGGAAAACCAAGTTTGTGACCAAAAGGTGTGCAGCATGGGAGGACTGCAACTTAGCCGGCTGCCGACATCACGGGAATGCACACCACACAGTGAGTTTACACAGTTCTTCACATACATTCTTCTGTATTTCATTGTTGTATCGTTGTATTACAGACACTGTATGCATCTATTATTCCTAGACACATGTATTACATGTATTCTTAAGTCAACAAATATCCAATCCAATAAAGTGTGATTCTTTGGTTAAAATGAAAATTAAAAGCACAAAAATCCAAAACTAAACTTTTGCTTTAATTAAATAGAGCCATATTTATTGGACCACATTTAAGATTGAATTTAACACACTGGGAAAAAAACATAAAATGTGGCCTCTGCAAATATATTTTTGCAAATAATTTGGAATAGAACCCAGAAAAAAGAAGCTGTATTGTGAAATTTACTGAAAACATCATATATAAGTTCCCTGTAGAGAATAAGACCGGCCATTTAACCAGGGATGTTTAAACGCTTGCAGAAGACACATATGCCACTGTTATGTTAATAGTCTGTGTTCTAAATGATATCAAACCTAATCAAACCATAGTGAAATTATAATATGCTTATAATTGTATACTGTCTGATTGTTATTATTCTAATCAGTTTAAATCGGTTTTTTTTTGCTCATGATCAATGTTTCTTGTCCTGTTTAAGGAATGTGTATCGTGCTGCGAGGGCATGACGTGTAACGTTGAAGTGCCCACAAATCACACTAACGCCGTGTTCGCACGAAGTCAGGCCTACAGCTGTGCAGCCCCCAGTGGAGGAAAATGGAATTACCTGCTACTCGTCGTTCCTCTTCTCTCAGCACTAATACATTTGGGACAGTAATCATGAGAACTTAATCAAAGCACCCACATCGAAACACTAATCAAAGTGGTAATACATTTTGCTCACCTTGGAGCAAGCTGGAAAACTGGTGGTGCCAATTTTGCAAGGTCCTGAGAACAAAAGTCTTTAAGAAGGCTGGAAGGACGTCATCCCGTGACTCAGTGATGAAGGAATTGTCGTTCCAATGTATGTATATTTAAAAAGCTGGAAAAAAGTCATCCTTTGACTTCAGAGACTGGACTGGATGCTCCAGTAAGAAATATAGCCGCCATACCAGCCAGTTAATAGAGGGAGAAAGCTTTCAAGAAGGTCATTCCAAATGGGATATTCCAATATGGAATATTTGTGGTGATGACCAGTTAGCTTTAACACTTGGACCTTTATAAACGCTGGACGATTGTCAACCAGCGATGGACATATGGACATCCCAGTGTGGTGTTAAAGGTGTCGGCCCGTCAGTCTTCCGAGTCGGACATGAAGACTAAAGGTTTTGAAAAGGCCAGGAAAACGTCATCCTTTGACTTAAGTGATGGACATATGGACGTGGCTAGAGGAAAACAGAGGCAGTCTCACTGACCTGGAATTTTGCCAGTGGAAGTGGGCATCCAAAGTAAGGAAAGAGGCTTGTGTGGTTGCCAATGACAGCCTGAAGGGGAGAGAGAACAAGGAAGCAAATTATTTAGCTGTGAGGGGAGTAGATATGATTTCCTAATGCCTCACTGGGTCTGTATTGTCCAAATCGAAGGAAGCAAACAGACTTAAGGGGTGGAACAACCTCCTCCGGTGGCTGCGAGCCCAGAGACCATCCAGACCATTCAGCTGTTTCAGCAAGTGGACACTGATTGTATTGTCATAGCTTTCTAAACGTTCTCCAGAAGAGGACTTAAAGACTTTGGTACACCAACAGAAAGTGTTTTTAAGCCAACAAGACATTGTTGAACGTTCAGTGATGTAGACTTTTAGACGCTTCCAGTCTAGAAGTGAATGGACAAAGAAATGAGCTTTACTTCAGTAGCACTGCAGAAAGAAAAGAGAGAAAAGAAAACTGCTCTGGTGAAAGAGATATTCAGTAAAACAGCTCTGATTTAACGAATATTGTATCATCAGTATTTATGAACAGTGGAATAAATCTTGAAGAAAGTGACTGTTGCCTCTTTTTAATTCTTAAAGGCATGGTTTACAGGGTGATGAGCTTCGGTGAACAGTTCCACATAATCCAAGCCTTTTTCAATCAGTCAAGACTATGTTAGAGACCAATTTGTTTCGTTGTTTTAGCACTAGAGACACAAAACATTACTCACAAACATTACTCACGCAAATGGCTTTCTTACAAATACATTACCCAAACTTCTGTCAACCCCCTTCCACCTCTTTCTTAAGGTGGTGCTGACTTGTGGGTGAGGTTTAGGACACAGTATGAATCACTGTGAGCTATGAAAATGACATTTTATTGACTCGTTCTAATCCTCTCGGGCTGTTTCTTGCTATAAGCACTATCCACTGTTCCTTAGGGTCCTACAAATCACTCTGGGCTTAAAGTATAAATATTTTTCTTTCCTCGGTAGAAAGTACTGATGTTAAAAAGGACCACAAAGTGAAGCGGGTTCCCTTTAAGATTTACTTACATCGTGAAACACCAGCCCAGAAAACATGCCTCTAATCTTTAAAGGGCTCAAAATATTTCTTAAACCAAGTTCCACTTCTGTGCTGGTTTATATCCTGAAAAAAGTATTGGTGACCTCCCCAGCAAATGCGGCACTTTGCTGCTTCATTCACATTTATGGTCTGACTAGTGAACTGTGTATTTTGGAACGTTGGAATTTACAAAGAGCTCATTTTAAAAAGCAAGAATGCATCAGTTCTTTGTGAGACTTCTGCTGTTTTAACCTGACCTTCCTGCCAGTGGGGCAACATTGTTTTAGAGCATCACTGCATTTCAGTCCTTTGAGTGAGAAAAACATTTTCCCCATTAAAAAAGACAATTTGTGTGGGCCATAAACCTGCATATTTGTATTAAAATATGTGTAGCTGACTGATTAATCTGGACAGCTTTATCCCTGGCAGGTTGTTTATAGACATATAAGATCACCTATTGTATGATAAAGGAGTCTTCTGTCTAGAAAAGAGCACAAATGCTTGGTTTCTGTCAAAGAAAAATGATACAACCATGCAAAATACTGAGCAGGCTCAGTCTAGTTCTGAAAGGGTTAAACGATAGGCGATCTATCATAAACTGTCGTGTCCATGTTTTCGACCATCTCACCACAGTGGTAGTGGTTAGTGTTGTTCTTTGGCCTGGTCTTCATGGGTAAAAGCTGTCCTGAGATCAGTAAAATAAAGGGGTTTAGCATTAAGAAGACTTCCTAAGGACCGTCCGCGCTGAACACAAAGCCACGGGCCATTTGTATCTTTTCTGTCTAGACTAATGAGGTTAATTTTGTCTGACTCAACATGACATATGGCTTTCCTCTCTGTGATGCTCTCGGGGGGGGGGGGGAGTGCCTTTGTGAGGCCGTTTGACTGACAGTGTGAAAATGAACATGTTTGTGGTTTAGTGTTTTTGAGGTAGGCTGTGTGTGATCTGTGTTAAAAGGTCCATGTTGGTGTCGCTATTCAGATGTCGATGGAACAAAAGCATGCATGCGTGTGTGTGTTTGTGTGTGTGTGCGTGTGTGTGTGTGTGTGTGAGTCGTCCTACATTGTGTGTGCTGTTTGCACTGGCTGCTGGATTTCTTTGTCCTGGTTTTATGAGGCGTGGAGCTGGAGTCTGCCATTTTCAGGCTTTTTGGCGTCATTGCTGTCTCAGAGAGCCACTGCTGCCCTCAAAGGCATCTGCCAGTTTGCATTTAATGAATCAAAGTTGAGTTACTGGAGTTGTTTAGCAATTACGTTTACATTTACAGCATTTGGCAGATGCTCAGATCCAGAGCAATCTTGATCTAGTCCACAAGAAAACACGTCCCTTACACTAGTAAACCTAGACTCAAAATGAAGAGCTGCCAGTAGACAAAGATTCTATCAGAGATTAAGTTAATCCTCCACCAAGACCATCTCAGATCACACAGACACTTTTGAAGTTATTTGTGAAGTCTGTGTTAGGTTAGTTCATGAAATGAAGATGTAGATGTTCTCCTCAGTGCTTAGTGAAGAGTCTGCAGTAGTGGAGAGCTGAGGGAGGAGTTTGGTGTATGAAAGACCAAACATTCCGGATCATCTGTCTAAGTCTGGTGGTCTTGAGAGTGATGACAAGTGATGAACCTGAACATACATTTATAAAGGTGACAGTGGATCACAGACCACAGCCTTAAAACTATTCTAAAACAGTGTGTCTGGTAGCCAGTAGTGTATTCATAGCCATTTCAAGTAACTTTAGAGGCATTCAACTCTTCAGACATCTCCACCTGTGTACCAATCTTGGTCCCCTTTACAAAACAAATGCCGCTTTGCACTGGCACAAGGGACTGTGCTGTGCCATGAACAGTGTTTTCCATAACCGATAAAGAAACGCAGAAAAGCAGTGAAGATCTGCAGCAGTGGAGAGCTGAGTGAGGAGTTTGGTGTATGAATGTTCTGGATTGTCTGTCTAGGTCTGGTGGTCTTGAGAGGAAGGTCAGTCAGGAGCGAGTTAACAGTACAGTCTTGAGAGGACTGACGAGTGTCAGAGACTTCAGGGATGATTGATTTCTCTTGATGTAATGAAGAAGGTAACTGCACAGTTATTTTAATGACAAGTAAAGCTTTACTATGGATTCATAAGGTTGCATAACACTTCATGACAAGTTGTAAATAAAAAAATGAAGTGAGCCAAACCAAGGCTTCTTGACTGTAGGGCTAAAACCATGTCCATCATCCAGCCATCGTTCCAATTTCAAATCCAAACCAATCTCTCAAACCTCAGTCTTGGATCTTTATTGCATGAATGTCAAAAGGAAGGTCCACGAAATGACATTTTACTTGTGTGAAAAGAAATATTACATGTTACATGTTATCTTGGAATTTTAATGAAAAGAAAGGTTTTCCCTGACTAGAATCATATGACGTGCATAACTTTCCTCTTAGCCTCGTAGCTGTTTCACTGATGTACTTCATTGAATTACTGAATTATTAAATTATCAGATATGCTCCTGGCCTGGAAGCCGATTTTGAAATGTACAGTCCTTTACAGTCTGGCATTTCGTCAACAAAAGCATCTTCTATCAGTCCTCCTCCTGGTTTTTCTACTGGCACCAAGCAGATTTGTGTTTTATTGAAGTCAGGTGATTGACTAGAGCACTTCAAGCTTATTTTTCCAGTTAAGCATGTGAATGGTTCTCGGCGCCACTGCACTGTGAGCTGCTTTCATTGTTCATTGCCCATTTAAATAGACCCATGGCTCGAACCCAAACCACTCTCTCTTGGATTTGGATGGAAAAAAGAAATAAGGTTCTTGTGGTACTACCCAGGCCTCCAGTGGCACTGCTAAATTTAATACCTGGCCCACAAACTTTTGTCAAACATGAACCCACAAGACTGAACAGTGTAAAAATTGTTCAAGGGTACCTCACTGATGCCACTGGTTGTCCAGGGATTCAAACCCACAACCTATGCACGGGCAACTCCAGAACAGCCCAGGATGAGATGTGTTTACATAGACAAGTTCCTTTAAATAAAAATAAATCTTGAAAGTAAATTCCATGCCTTACCTGAGACAAGTGTGGCTCATCAGGGTCTGGTCACATAGTAAACCACCAAGACAATCTAAGTGTCACGGTCGGTGGCCGCTAGAGCCACTGCTTTTCTGTTTTTTGACCCTGTTTTCTGTTCTGTGTGTTCTTGGACTCTTATTTTGACATGTCTGGTCGGGTTCTGTTCATTTGTCACGTGTTTTCTGTTCTAACCTGTTTTCTGTTCATGTGCTCCCCAATTCCCAGCTGCCTTATGTTTACACCCTGATTTTGTTGCATATTTAAGCCTGTTTCTGTTCGTTAATCCTCATGTGTCCATCGCCTCACCTACCCTGTTGTTTCCTAGTCCTGATTATTCTGCATCCCGTGGCCCTGTGCCTATTTTCTGTTGCCTGTTTTGTTTTGGTTAAATTAACACGTATCTGCATGAATCCTTGGTCTGCACTCTGGTCTATGGCCTGAGGTAGCTCCGGGTTGGGGTTTAGCGGCCCCTCCCGTGACACTAAGGCTAGGATCTCTTAAGAAAAGAAGAAAATAGTTGCCGAACCTGCAGGCCTTTACTATTCAAATGAAATGTCCTGCTTTAACATCACCATTATTGTCATTTATAAAGTTGAAGAGTCATGATTTGGTCTCTCTGTTGCGCTACTATGTACTATGTACTTGAGAAATATCACAATATTTCAAAATGAAACCATTTTTCAAAACGGATAAAGAGTCAACCGTATGTTTGTCACCCAGCGGGAATCTGCTGGACATTTCATTCGAAAACAGAACAGCTGCAGGTCCAGTCTCTCAGATGACCCTTTAACCAATCTCTCCAGCCGGAAGGTCCATTTTACTTTACTAAAATAATATTGTCGAACACAGATCCACCCTTTTCAGTTTATATTCATTTAAATCTCAACCCAAACCTCTCCTTTATCTGTATGTTAATTGGTTCCGGTTAGCTCTGTAATCCATCCATGTAGATCCTGCATTGTCTGCATGTGTTTGCTCTGTGAAAGCTAGTGAAGCTTAACATTCCACGGAAGGGCCAGAGTTCACTGCACTAATTGGCAGCAGGCGACGTTTCAGAGAGATCCTGCCACTTTGTTCTGCCATGAGGACCTAAGCCCCCTAAACGTGGTTTAGCCCAGCCTCAAAGACAGCCCTGTCTGCCTCAGAGAATGTTAGTGATGACACAACAAAAAGTTAATGATGGAGAGACTCCGCTGGCAGGTTGCTGTGGGGTTGACTGTGTGGTCGCCTTCTCCATTCAGGACGCTCAGACACTCACAGTGTGACCACTAACGACTTTTTGGGGCAGTGGGTAGCCTAGTGGTTAGGGCATTCACCCTGTGATAAGAAAGTCCGGGTTCAATTCCCAAGACCGCTAGGCACCTCTGAGGTGCCCTGAGCAAGGTACTGTCCCCACACACTGCTCCCCGGGCGCTGTGTTCGTAGCTGCCCCCTGCTTCACTGAATGGGTTCAGTGAATGGGTTAAATGCAGAGGAAGTATTTCGTGCTGTTCACACTGTGTGCTGTGGTGTGTTCACGTATGACCGAATTGTCACTTTCACTTCGCTTTCATATAGTACTAAACACAGATGCTACACTATGATACAGTCAGTTTGATCTTCAAAGGCTGTTGAAATAAAACTTTCGGTCAACAAGGTTGACAGGACCTTCACATCAGCAACTGTGAACATAGTGAAACATTCAACAGGCTGCATGTTATGACAAACAATTCAATAAATAGACACCACAAGAATGTGCAGTAATGTAATGTAACAGTATAGTGTAAACAGGATGTAAACCTAGTAAAGTGACTAGTGTTGCACCATGTGTGATTATTGCACAGGAGGCAGTTACAGCCTTGAACAAAGTGCAAGGAATCACAAAACGAATACAATCAATAGACAATACAACAGTAATGTAACAGTAATATGAATGGAATGTAAATTGGAGACAATGCCACAATACAGAAGAAAAACATCTAATACAGAGAACCAGGTGCAATTTTATACATATAATATTGCACCCGGTTATACGAAGAGTGATGCCTTTCTTTTATTTTTATTATAACTTGACCCTCTTGGAACAATGCAATGACGGTTATTTGCTAAACATTCTAGCATTTTGTTAGGAGCGGAGTCTGTACTGCTGCTATACCTCCATGAGTTTCATAATTAAGTGAATCTTTTTCCCAGATGTTGGAGCATTGCTGTGATGATTTGATTGCTTTCAGCCAAAATAGTTAGTGAGGTGGACTGATGTTAGACAATTAGTTCTGACCCAAGCAGGAGTCTGGAATGGCCTTGCCCAACTTTCAGTACTGCTACTGGCCTGCAAACATCCGATGTCTGTTGCACTGGATACCCTTCCATCTGCAGCCTACGCCTCCTGTATGGGTCTCCTTAGAGGCTCATGCTGCTGGTATGGATGTTTCCTTGCTGGCGCTTCTGGGTGCACCTCTTTCTCTCACCTGCCCCATTGCTTTCGGCAGCCCAGTGGTTAAACAGTCCCTAAAAATCTGGACTCCAGGCTTTCTCCCTGGTGGCCCAGGGTCCAATTGCAGCTAACCACTTGTTTGCTCCTTCAATAGCTGACGCTGCCTTTCATGTATGGCATAACAAAGGTCTAAAATGTTTTGCGGACCTATATTCTGAAAACCAATTTTCTAGGTTTGAGCACAAACTTTGGAATCTGCACAATTCTTTAGATTTTTACAAGTCAGGCATTATTTACAGTGTATGACACCACAGTTCCCTAATAAACCCCCAGCTAATGCTCTACATACATTGTTCTCAGTTAATCCCACAGCGAGAGGTGTGAAGTCTACCCTCTACAACCTAATTTGGAAATAAAATTTTTGTTTATTGGCTGTTATCAAAACTGGTTGGGAACAGGACTTTAATTCCACCATCACTGATGATGTGTGGGACATTTTGGATCAGGTGCATGTGCTCGGCACACACTCTTACAATTTAAGGTTGTTTTTTATTTTTGGATCATAAAAGCTTTTAAAAAAGTGTAGCACTGTTCTGGAATGTACTTACTGTAATAATTTTTCGAATCACTAAAAAGACATTTAGAAAGAAAGACAATTAGTTCTGGATTCTCGAACTCACCCCACATTCTTGTGGCGTTGAGTGGGGCTACATCACTCCAGAAGACCTAGTTCCTCAATGCTGAGGGGGATGCTGATACTTTGGCAATTGTGTGGTTAATACATGGTTTCTCCAAAAGACCCCATTCTATTTCCGATCATTTCCCATGGGGCAATGCACACACAAATGCCTATGTCATCAATAGGTGCAGAATTCACTAATTAGAAGTGATGCCTGGTCACCGTAATGTACCTCCACGATCTCCAACACTAAGCTTTACCTCTTAATGCTATAGCTACAAGATGGTAGAAGTCCTGCTTCCCTCAAAGCTTTGTTCTCTAGGCCTTTCATGTCCCAACTGCCCCATGTGCATCACAAGCTGGAACAACAAATAATTCCACGTGTGTTAGACTCGTTGTGGGATACACCATTAGACACCTTGCAGGAGATCTTTGGGTCCAGTGGAAAGACTCAAGCCTCCCGCAGTCTAATTGACAGTCAAACTGGGCCCCAGCTTTGAGGTGGAAGACCTCCCCTGTGGTGCTACGTCAACACAAAGCTCAAAGAAGAGGGTCTTGTATCTCCATCAAGCTTTGTGATCTTTAACCACACGTAACTGTAGTAGGGAACTCCACTCTGGGGGTGGTGGGGTGGTTGGGGCTTGTTAGAGAAGCACCAGGATCTCACACCTCCTTGTGGGCATAAGTAACCTCCTCTGTGTCCAGAGCACTTTCACTCGGTTAGGTGCGACCCTTTATGTGGTGATTAATGTAAATTGTTTAAAAGGTGAGAAGGCAACACTGTTATTTACTACCTGTAGATGAAAAAAAAAATCTTTTGAAAGATGTAGAAGGTCGGTAAAATGCATTAAAGCTGTCACAGATGAAACATGATAGACCCAAAAATGTAGAGAGAAAATGACAGACAGTTTTATTTTTTTTAAAAATAGCGCAGTGACTGGTAACTGGATAGTCTGACAGGCAAACAAATTTGAATCAACCGGCAGAAAGCACAGTAATGAAGTGGTCAAAAAAGGCAATCCAATGAGCAATCAGCGCTAACAAGGACAGGTAAAACTGAAGATAGAGAGAAAGCAGGCAAGGGAGTCAAAACCTGAGTGTCACACAAAATACAAGAACACACTGCATGCAGCAAAGAATCCCTGGTAAGGAGATTCATGTGAACTGGATGTTTTTATACTACTGAATACGTGTCATATGGTTAGAATTCAGGCGAACCTGGTTGAGTTCTTGGACTTTTCTGTGGAGAATGGACTGGGTTAATGGAAAGGAGCCGGTTTCAAGGTGAGAGTCAATTTCAGGACTGGATCTTAGCCACACACCTGACAAAAATGTTGTTTCTTTCAATATGAAGTACTTTTATGTTACAGTCACTTATCGCAGACTTCTTAAAATGGTTCTCTTAAAAGAGAAGTCTTAATTTGCAGCAGAGATGGGGACACAAGACTTGCCCTCAACAACATAAAAAAAATCAGCCTTGACTCCGACTCGGTGATGTGACTCGTGAGTCATGACTCGTAAACAATGTTAATTTCATGGAATTATTTATTTATATCTCGCACTCTTTCCAACAACCTGAAAACCGTTCAC
>JBBPDB010013389.1:0-12846 GCA_037974465.1 Brachypetersius altus | reverse complement strand
AGAGTGACCAGTGATATGTAAACAGTTACCAGGGTAATATATAAGCAGTGTAAACAGTTACCAGGGTAATATATAAGCCTGTAGTATTGAGAGCTGTGTTGCAGTACTGAGAGCTGTGTTGCAGTATTGAGAGCTGTGTTGCAGTACTGAGAGCTGTGTTGCAGTACTGAGTGTTGCAGTACTGAGTGCTGTGTTGCAGTATTGAGCACTGTGTTGCAATACTGAGTGCTGTGTTGCGGTACTGAGCTCTGTGTTGCAGTACTGAGCACTGTGTTGCAGTACTGAGAGCTGTGTTGCTGTACTGAGCGCTGTGTTGCAGTACTGAGTTCTGTGTTGCAGTACTGAGAGCTGTGTTGCTGTACTGAGTGGTGTGCTGCTGTACTGAGCGCTGTGTTGCAGTACTGAGTGCTATGTTGCAATACTGAGCGCTGTGTTGCAATACTGAGAGCTGTGTTGCTGTACTGAGTGCTGTGTTGCTGTACTGAGCACTGTGTTGCAGTACTGAGTGCTATGTTGCAATACTGAGCGCTGTGTTGCAGTACTGAAAGCTGTGTTGCAGGACTGAGCGCTGTGTTTCAGTACAGAAAGCTGTATTGCAGTACTGAGAGCTGTGTTGCTGTTCTGCCTCTGGGTTTATTGTAACTTAACGAACACCACACTGATGTCTGCTTTAGCGTGTTAGCAGTCATTTGTTCAGGAGAACATTATCTTCTAGACAATTGGAGAAAATGTACCTGTGTTTAAATTGAGGTATCGCCAATCAATGGTCTATATATCAAAGACAGGAGAACATTTATTTCCTTTAAAACAGTAAACAATGTTGAATCGTGTCCTAAACGATTGTACTGTTCCATTCTTGGTCTTTTCTTGTTCTCAGATTTCGGATCCTCTCCTGACAGACGTGCTTGAAGATTTTTCCATTACATCCACAAACAGCTAGTTGTGTTGGAATGATGCTCAGAGTGACTGTCGAGAGCGTTTATGCCGTGTCAGACGGGTGTCAGCTCTGAGCCTTCGTCTAATGCTTCAGGCTTGGCTTAGTTCCAGAAATTCTCCACCAGGCATGCAGACGCTGACCCGAGGCTGTAGATGTGTTTATTGAGCTCATTTGAGCCAGAAAGTGCAGAACACCAGGGAAACATCAGAAGAACAAGCGTATGAATGAAGCCAGAATGTTCCACTGGTGGCTATAGAAGTGAAGACGAATCCCTTTCCTCCTGATTTCACTGAGGACCAAGTTTGTGGGACGTTGTGTTTGATCAATCACTGCTTCATTTTACTGTTCCCTCCACATTCCAACTCAGGCTGGATATTAAGTAGGACAAACACCTGCCATTGACCCTTTTCAGACTCTAGATGGCAGTAGATCTTCATGCAATTATTCTCAGTCCATGACTCATGTTCCTTTGTTAGAATGGGCACAATGATCTAAGCTTCTTAAAATGTGACTCAGTTTCATGTTTTCTCTGAATCTGGTTTGTTTATTGTTTAAAACACTAAAATCTGGTTGGATTTGTTTTGAAAGCCTTACATTTGAAAACAGGCCCTGCTGGTGTGACTGTATGAAGTACGTCATTGGCATTTTGCAAACCACATAAATATAGTAAGTTGGGGTTGGATGAACTGGAGAAGCGCCAGCGAAAGCCTTGGTGTTGAGCTGGAGAGGTGGAACTCCTCTGAGGACCTTTGAGATGGGTCAGAGTGATGAAACTTTCCTGAACATCTCCAGAGTGTGCTGGAATGATAGCGTTCTGTCTGTCTACCTACCTCCCTGTATATATCTCTATCTGTCTATCTGTCTGACTGACTATCTGTCTATCTGTCTATATTACTCTCAGGTCGGATTTGGGTTTGGAGTAAAAGCCTCTCCACTTCCCAGCAGTACTTCAGATGGTTAAACACTATATTTCTATATTTCTATCTATCTGTCGGTCTGACGTTCTATCTATACTAGGTATATCTCTCTCCATATCTCTCTCTCTCTCCCTCTCTTTTACTCTCTCTCTTTCTCTCTCCCTCTCTTTCCCTGACTATCTCTCTCTCTGTCTCTTTTTCTCTCCCCCCCTTTGTCTCTCTCTCTCTCTCTCTCTCTCTCTCTCTCTCTCTATGTCTCTCCCCTCTTTCTCTCTCTCTCTCTCTCTGTCTCTCCCCCCTCTCTCTCTCTCTCTCTCTCTCTCTGTCCTTCTCTCTCTCTCTCTCTGTTTCTCTCTCTCTGCCCCTCTCTCTCTCTTCTGTTGAATCCATTATTAAGAGCCGTGCCCCAAAAATGTGTGGAATTTTATTTTGCTCCCCTCGCTTCCCTGAAACACAGAGAGCTTCTCAGTTGTTGGATCATTCCATACAAGAACACCCCCTTAAGGTTATGGTTCAAATTCCAGTTTCCCCAGTTTACCCCTTTAAACCAGTGCTAGTAAAGTAGCCACAGCATATGAGGTGTGTGAAGTTCTGCTTCTTTAGTTTTAGAGTTGGAGCTGTGAGGCTAATATAGCAGATCCTGAAAGCTTATATTCCACCAGTTAGCTTGGTGCTAACTGCTTGTCTAATCACCACACACTCCGCTCAAACAGGCCGGTGAAGCTGTTATTGAATGCTGACTGGAATTTTCTGTACACTTTAAGTGTGGAGCTGTTGGTGAAGGTCCCAGCATGTCAATATGACACCATGTAAAGATGAAATAAGAAGCTTCCGCTCCGTATTTCCAAGTGTCACTATGAAATCAAAGTTCTTAATGTTACCCCCTAAAATTACCGTAATTTTTACCATAAAGGAATAGTGCACAGATTAAGGTGATTAAGGAGTAAGACTATTGAATTTTCCAAATTTTTGGAATTTTTTCAAATGTGCCCCTTAAATAATGGAACCTCCAGAATTAACACCTTAAATTTAAGATGAAGGGGTTTCACACTCAGGCCTTAAATCATTTAAAGTAAAATTAAGGGCCGGTTTCACTAACTGACACTTAATTCAAATGAAGGGGTTTGGTGTATTTTCAGGGGAAAAATAAGGTCAGTTTAAGTACATATTAAGCACTTTTTTTGGAGATTATCCACAGATAAAACCTGGAAATTCACAGTATGTGTCACGGTCTGGTCAGTGGCTGGTAAATGCCACTGCTTTTTTGTTTTTTCTGGTTCTTGTTTTCTTTCTTTCAGCATGAGCTTCTGGCTTCCACAGAGAGAAAAGGACAAGGAGTCTGAGGGACACTAATCTCACTGTCCTTTACTCTTTACATATAATTACATGCCACATGTCTCTGACCATCATCTTCTATCTTTCAAATTCCCTCTTCAGACCTCCACATTTCTTCACCCACATGCAGCACCTACGTCTGCCTATAGAAATCTATCCTCTGTAGCTCTGTCCTCTCTCTCCTCTTCTATTCTATCCTCTTTACCTCTTCCAAACTCTACCTATGACCTTCTCTCATCTCTCCACAGCTCAGTTCGTCAACTCAGCCCATTGTCTTCCAGACTGAAGCGTGTCTCTCCTCCGGCTTCATGGCTGTCTGAGGTCCTGCGAAGTAACTGAAGGGAACTGAGAGAAGATAGAGGAAAACACTCAAGAACAGTGTCCCATTTCTTATTGCTCTCTTTTATCTAAATTTGCCGCTGATTTAAATTCTGATGAGTCTTCCTTCTACATGACCAAGTTTGATCTTTGCCACCTTTCCATCACTTTTTAAATCTCCATCTCTCCCTGTATCTCCAGCTCTCTCACCAGAAGACATTGCCATGTTCTTTTATGGGACGATTGATGCTATAAGAAGATCCTTTCCTCCAACCATCAAGCTGCCCTCCAGCCAGAAATCTTGCCATGCTGCCCAGTTTCATGGCGTCTCATTTCTCTCTCCTGAGGAAATGTCACTACTCCTGACATCCAGCAAACCTATCACGTTTGACCTTCTCCCATCGAGCACATGTCCAATGATGATATGAGATCTCACACTGCACATTGGGTCCTTAATGACCAGTCATGTCCCATCCGCTTTGAAGTCTGCTGTGGTCACACCAATTCTGAAGACTACAACTATAGACCAGTATCTCGTCTCACCTTTCTCCTTTCTTTTATAACCAACTCAACTTGTTTTTTTCTCAAAACTGGCTTCAGGAGCCCCACCAGTCCGGATCCAATCTGTCTTCTGCTCTGATACTTCTTGACCATTCTGCAGCCTTTGACACAGTCAACCAGCATATCCTCCTCACCACTCTCTAGCCTTGGGATCTCGGGCACAGCCTGACAATGGTTTGCTTCCTACCTTGATGACCGAAAGTACCAGGTAGCATGGCAAGTGTCCCAGTCTGCTCCACGAAGATTATCCACAGGGCTCGGTCCAAGGACCACTTCTCTTTTCTCTATATATTGGTTCTCTTGGGGATGTAATAGGTGACACACAACCTATTCTCTCTTTCCTTTACAGTAACAAACAGGTCTTAATCTGCATCTGCCCGACATCTCCTCTTGGAAACCGAGCGAAACCGAGTCCTTCACCAAGACTCAACCTCATCATTTCTGTTTGGAACTCAATTATCATCCCTTCAAAGAAGGTACGAAATATTGGTTACGCTAGATGAAGATCTGTCTTTCTCACCACAGGCTGACCAGATTTCCAGATCATGCAGAAGAATCCAACCACGAAAGCTAGGCGGATACTCTTGCAATCTCCAAACTGGACTACTGCAACTCCCTACTAGCTGGACTTCCACTGAAGATAACTAAACCATTTCAGCTGATTCAGAAAAGCAGCTGTGAGGTAAGTCTTCAATATATTAAAATTCTCACACACCACACCTTTACTAAGGAACCTTCACTGGATCCCTGTGGCCGCCCATTCAAGTCCGTAACACTTGCTTTCAAGGCCAAGAATGGACTTACCCCCCCATACATATAAACACTGATCGAGCAGCGTCACCTCTCAGGGCTTCAAACACTGTTTGTCTTGAACCTCTACTGCTCAAAAAAAGAGGGAGACCTGGGTCAAGACTCTTCTACGTCTCGGACTCCCAGTGGTGGAATGAACTTCCTCTTCTGATCAGATCTGGAGTCCAGAGTTGTCTGAAGACACACCTCTTCAAGGAGCACCTTGGTGACTAACCATGCCTCTTGTTTCTGCTTATTTATTTCTTCTTTCCCCTTTTTCACCTTATAAAAAAATAAAACGTACTTTTATCTCCATGCCTTCCTTAATATTGCCTTAACCTCTGACTTATTTTTGACAGGAGTTGTTTAGGTGTACCTAGTCTGTAACTCGGTTGAATAGCGGACGTTGATTTAAGTTTAGCCTTACAGGTTTAAGAAATGTTTACTACTTGAACACTGATGTATGTCACTCTGGATAAGAGCATCATCTAAATGTGGTGGAGATGACTGTGGTGGAGATGACTGTGGTGGAGATGACTGTCTGGAGGAGATGATAGATAGAGATGATGACTGTGGAGGTGATGAGTGTGGTGGAGGTGGTAGATGGAGATGATGACTGTGGAGGTTATGACTGTGTTGGAGATAACTGTGGTGGAGATGACTGTGTGGTGGAGATGAAGGATGGAGATGATTGTGGTGAAAATATGTTCCAAACCAAATACAGTGTTACCTTGGCTTATGAGTTTAATTTATTCCATGACGGAGTTCGTAACTCAAATTACTTGAATGTCAAATCAGTTTTCTCTATTGAAATGTACTGAAATGCCCGTTCCAAACCTCCAGAAAACGCCACATTGTGTTGTGAAAGAAAAATGTGCTTATAAATATGCAATATTGTATAAAAACACAATCCAATAGAATGTACTGCAGTAAACTGTTTTTATTAAGTATAATGTTCAGCATTTGCTGCTCCTCTGTTTAAAATTCTGGAACCCTGACTGGCTTTAACCAGCGGCCCGGTGCCTCGTTCGCCGAAGCGCCTGGTTCTGCTGCAGCAAATCGGCGTAAACAGCTCCAGTCTTCTCCAGATCATCACCTCCGTTACGTATCAGACCTGTGCTCCTCGTTCACCTCCTGCTTCCATAGTAACCACCCAAACACCCTACCTTTCAGACTTTTTCCTCTAACATTGCATCACTGTTTCTGCGGGATGGCTGGGTTTAGTGTAAAACATGACGGCTGCATTAAATTCTACTATGATTTTTTTGAGTATTTACATTATTCAGGTACAGTAAAAGTGTCCAGATACATCATATCATATTATATTATAATATATTATATTATATTATATTCTTTATTTTAGGAAATGACTTGAAGATGCTTTTGGAACCGCCCATTAATATAATTGAATATACTGTTAATCACAAAACAGGATGCACTGATGTCCTGGACTCAATCGAGACATGGTGTGCAGGTTAAGGGTTTGTTTCTCCACTTGCTCAGTGACGCTCTCAGTCTGAAATTCTTATCTGAGCACTTTTTTGTGGAAAATAAGTTTTTTGCTGTTTCTCCTGGGTTTCCTCCGCCACTCGGGACTGCGCAAAAGAAAGCCGGGTTGGTGTTCATTTGCATTTTTTTTTCAGTCCCCCCAGCACATGCCCCCCCCCCCCCCCCCGGGCAGGAAATGGTAATAACAGATGGTTTGGTCATAAAGGAGACTATACCTCATACAGATGGACCTCAACCCTCACCAAAGTAGGTCAAAGGTCAGTTCCCTACATGCTGCCTACATAAGGATTTGACGAAGGCTTCAGATGGAGGAGAGAATTTGTTGAAGTTCGAAACCTCATAAGCAAAAGCGTCTTCGCAGAATGTTCCACACTATCTGTGTGATCTCATGTTCCCAGGTGATTTTCAAGCTGGACCATTTCTTCTGGACCATTCAACACAGAGTTCTGATGCCACAGCAGGCTATAGTAAATTATGTACAAGAGTGAAATAGGTCAAGCATGGATATACAATGTTTAGTCCTATCAGACAATAGATCACTGTGGCTGCAGCAGAGAGAGGACAGTACCAATTATTATAGTCCCTTCATAAAAGGGCCGGTACCGCTGGCGCGAGGGGAGACCACAACAAGATGAGATACATGCAGCAGAGAAGACAGACACACATCACGTGGAAATTCTTCACTCTAGAACACAAACAGCACGGAGACCTGCAGAACCTGCAAGTCGGTGTTAAAGTACAGTTACAGAACCGGCGCTCTGCATCTGAAAAGGCTCCGCTAGCTAACATGGCTAATACTAGCACTGCAGGGAGTCCAGTCCAGAGGAGTGAAGCAGCTTTACAGAAAAGCCTCTGATAAGAATAAACAGCTGATCACAGATCTGCTTGTCAATTTCATGGTAAAAGATGTGAGACCATTGACTGCTATACAAGGCGAAGGCTAAAGTTACAGAGAACTTTAATTTAAAAGTTGCTCATTATTGGGAGCCTGTATTCCTCCGCTGTATCTGTGTGACATCATCAAACGACTTTATTGATTGAAAAGCTGATCTGAAAATATCTGAAGTTGTTAATGCCCAAATATATCTCTGATAGGTCTTTGAAGAACATCTTCTCTCCAAAGTCACTTTTGGATTTTACATGTGAGGTGCTGAAAATCTGTAACACATTTAAAACAGACCTGGAGTTTAAGGGAGAGCAGTGCTGTTGGTGGTCTGACTCATGGATGAAGGTCGTGAGAGAACAGTGAACAGCTGAAGGCACGGAGCTCTGGTCCCTGAAGGATATCTGATTCTTTTCTGCCCAGCCGATGAGAGGACAGTCAAATAAAGCAAACACCTAAAACCATCCATAAAGATTTGAGGGGGAGAGCTAGTAGGGGAAGAACATATAGGTTTTAAATGTCCTTGTGGGAAAAACCATCTCCTTGTACAATGCCACACCCCCTCTTCATTAATATGTGATATCAGCTATTAATAAGTAATATATTTGTTAGATGTCCTTTATATACATATATTGTATAATAGAAGAAGATGATGACAACTATAATTTATTACTATTGCTGTTATTAATAATGAAATTCAAAAAAGAGACTTATTTCAACACTGTAAAACAAACTACAAGACCTCTTAGCCAATATGAGAGCAGGGCTGAGGAGTAGGTATGCTACAGTGTTCTTTGTTGCTTTGGCGATTTTCCATGGTTTCTCCATCGTCCAAAATAACCAGCTTCCGGTTTGTGAGGTAACAGTCAGTAACAAGCTTCCCGTATGTGAGGTAACAGTCAATAACCAGCTTCTGGTTTGTGAGGTAACAGTCAAAAACCAAGTTTCAGTTTGTGAGGTAACAGTCAGTAACCAGCTTTCGGTTTGTGAGGTAACAGTCAGTAACCAGCTTTCAGTTTGTGAGGTAACAGTCAATAACCAGCTTCCAGTTTGTGAGGTAACAGTCAGTAAACAGCTTTATGTTTGTGAGGTGACAGTATGTAACCAGCTTCCTGTTTGTGAGGTAACAGTCAATAACCAGCTTCCGGTTTGTGAGGTAACAGTTAGTAACCAGCTTCCAGTTTGAGAGGTAACAGTCAGTAACCAGCTTCCGGTTTGTGAGGTAACAGTCAGTAACCAGCTTCCGGTTTGTGAGGTGACAGACAATAACCAGCTTCCGGTTTGTGAGGTAACAGTCAGTAACCAGCTTCAGGTTTGTGAGGTAACAGTCAGTAACCAGCTTCCAGTTTGAGAGGTAACAATCAGTAACCAGCTTCCGGTTTGTGAGGTGACAGTCAATAACCAGCTTCCAGTTTGTGAGGTAACAGTCAATAACCAGCTTTCGGTTTGTGAGGTAACAGTCAGTAATCAGCTTCCAGTTTGAGAGGTAACAGTCAGTAACCAGCTTCCGTTTTGTGAGGTAACAGTCAGCAACCAGCTTCCAGTTTGAGAGGTAACAGTCAGTAACCAGCTTCCGGTTTGTGAGCTGACAGTCAATAACCAGCTTCTGGTTTGTGAGGTAACAGTCAGTAACCAGCTTACGTAACAACCAGAGGAACGAAGTGTGGAGTTTAGTGTGAGGCCAGTGCTGATGTTGGCCAGTCCATGAAGCTGCAGCCCTAGATCTGGGCGGAGCTTACAAAGGAAGTAGGATTAAAGAAGACCTAGAACCTAGAAAAGGCCGATAGTTATCGTGTGAAAGCAGTTCTATAGAGTACCTGGATAACTAGCTAAGTGAGGGCTCCAGAAAAAAGATAAAACCTTATGAGCCATTGGCTCGTAAACAAAAAATAGTTGGGAGCCAAATACATTTTTTAGGAGCCATAATCTCGGCCAAATGTGACATAAAACAAAAAAATATTTTCACGGCACATTCTCTCTCCAGTCTTACTGCGTGTAAAAAGCGTTAAAACGAAACAAAACATTGCTGCCAAAGTAAAACAGTGTTTCTTGTGAGGTTAATGTTTATTTTTCTTATATTTCAGAACGCCTCCGCAACAGGTTGCGCGAATCATTTCAAACAATACTCGATCTGTTAGGGCCGCTCGCGATAGAGACGCGGCGGTCGCGAACGAGTCGGTTCTTTGACTTAATTTGGTAAAACGAATCCAAATGATCGGACTCGTTAAAAGGAGCCGAAATTCCCATCACTAGCTCCCGATCAAGCCTCACTAAAATCACGGGACAGAGCAGTCGGAACGGCAGGCTCTGGTTTCTGCACATGATTAATTTATTTTAGTTGGCGACTGAAATGAAAAAAAACTAGCAAAATAAATAAACCAGTCGCATTGGCGACCATAGTCGCCATCTGGAGCCCTGTAATTGCATTTCCTGCTGATCATCTGAGGATTCATTGAAGAACAGTACTAAGCATGAACCGTATGAACTGTATTAGAATAGAATAGATTTTAGTTAGAAACTTTAACTAATTCTAGAGAGACTGGGAGTCCCAGATTCTCAGCTTCACTTCTGAGCCGTAGGACAGAAAGCCTGACGCTCTGGACATTAAATCATACAGATAGACAGATACTTTGCTTCCCTGGTCTGTTGACTTCTCTACCATTTCTACATAAATACACTAAACTCTGTATCAAGAACCTAAATAATTCACATTCTTCTTGTTGTTTGTGGGATATAAGGAGGCTCTGTGGCTCTCCATACTGGCACCTCTATCCCTGTTCATGCGGTGGAAATGAACAGAATCAGTTAACGTTTCTTACTAAACTCTTTTCTTTTCTAAGGGAAATTTTCTTCCAGATAAAAGAGCTAATCAACAGCAAAAAGGGCCGAATAAAGTTACTTCTGCTATTACTATTTGTCTTATTTTATTAATGCCTTAACTATATGCCTCACATTGAGTCAAATGCACCTTAAATTTCTTTGTTCCTTGGAAGAATGACATGGACAATAAAAATGTATCTGATCTTAATTGGGACTGTTTTCAGGTCTAAGATCAGTGTTTTGAAATTCCAAAACAGGATTTGTACAAAAACATCATTTTCCACCATCTCTCTGAAAAGGACGTTGCTGGAGGGAAAGATCTCATGCTCTGTTAGACTTCACCGGTCTTCCTCGATTCAGGGCCGTGTTACAGAAGGACCTGGGATGGGATCTTAGCTATGAGCAGCAGGATGCTCTGTCAACACATCTCAGTGTTTCATCGTCCTAGTATGTGACAGGTAATGATATTATAATTACTTTAGAACCAGAATCAGACTTTATTTAGACTTTATTTTTTAGACTTTATTTATCCCGGAGGAAATTGTTTATGTGGTGACTGCCACAACACACAGACACAGAGAGACACAAGACACCAGAATAATGCAAAATAAAATGTAAGATAAAATACTTTAATAAAATGAGTCTAGTATAAGTCTAAATAAAATAAAATCTAAATAAAGTCTAAAAAATCTTTAAATATTTATTTTTATTATTTTTTGTATTATTATTACAATAACAGAATTACACATTTATGGCCAGGACGTGTCTTTCCCGGGTTTATCGGAGAAAGATGTTTCCTGATTCGTCCTCCAGATGCTCTCGCTGTAAAACATGCACATGGATCTGTTATCTGTATCTTCTAGGAAAGTTTTTGGAAATCTGTGCATGACCTGACTGTCAAGATTTTGGAAATCTCATTAGATATTAATCTTTTCCTGAACCTCTTTAGTTCTGGTCTGTCCAGGACTCGGGACACCAGATCAGATAAAAACGGCGTCCTGCTCAGCTGGAACCGACATTCATCTCGTTCAAAAATATTCGGAATAAAGACACGACTGGAGTAGCACGTATTTTTATGACTTTCTTAAGAACATGGAATCTCCAACCCCCTGCCTGGATCAGGCTCTTTGATTATGAAGAGAAGTGATATAACCCCCCCTCCCCTTCCTTTATTCCACCCCCATCTTTCACGCTTTTGTATTGTTAAAAATGGAAATAAAAATGCAATTCAATCTAAAATGTGGTTTTAAATCAATATAATATCACAATATCACTCATGAGTACGCCCAGCATCTATCTGCACAGGAATCGGAATTATTGTCTCTTTTTGTCTTTCTTGAATCATTTTATTCAAAAATTAAAATGATAAACCTCAAAAATCAGAGCCAAAGAGGCAAACAACTAAGGCATTCGCCTTAATGGTCAGAAGTAAGTAGAATTATTACAATCATCCCTGAGCAAAAGTAAAAATATTGTGTATTATTGTTGTTTACAGACACTAGAAAACACGTGTTACAATAAAAACAACCTCCACTTTAATCAACAAATGAAAGGTCTCGGTCTTTCTTGTTTTAACACGTTACAGAGATTTCTTAAACCATAAATGGTGGTTCTTGCAAATAGTAAGTACTGTTTAATATTATCACATCAACTGAAAACACTGGAGTGTAAACTGATCGGTGGAAAGGAGAGCCAATTGCAGCAGAGGGGCGACCACTCCTGGCCTATCGCAGGACAGGGGGCGTGACCTGATCCAGTGCAGAGACTGAGCGGTTCTCCAACGCGCCACAACCGCAAGAGAGCAGGAGCTGAAACCCGGAGCAAGAGATGGGTAGGTACCGCAACCGGGGAGGACTGGGGCGGACTGGGGCGACTGGGGGGACTGGGGGGCACTGGGAAATTGTTTTGACAACAGACCGTACTAGCGATGTTGGAGCTCTGGACCTGCAGCCCGGCTGACCCACCTGTAGGAGGGAGATTAGGGATCAGACTGACAGGATCGGCTCAGGCCGGGGGTTGGGGTGAGGTTGTGACCCTGAGCTGCAGGTTACAGAAGTGGAGTAAGAACCTCCACCGGAGTCTGAGGCTCCACCAGTGTCGATCTGGAGTTGGTCTTCTTGCTGAAAGACGGGTCTCCACTTAGGAGCAGCTCTGCTCTGGACCTTCTCTCCTGCGTCCCCTGCTCTGAAAGTCTTGAAGGCATCTCCACGCTTTCCACCAGGAGCTCTTTCACGAAAGTTGCATGTAATTAAACTCTCCAACTTTAAGTTCTCAGGTCAGTTCCTCTCCATTATCTCCTCCCAGCAGGAAGTGCCTGGATTACTACAGCCTTGGCCAGAGTGATATCTCTTAAATCCAGCGGAAAGTTTGTGAGTGTGTGTGTGTGTGTGTGTGTGTGTGGTTAATCAGGCATGTGTGGGCCGGGCCATCTGCTGTGCAGGCCTGAGGGTCATGTGAAGACGCCTTGCCGCTGACAGCCAGCACCTCTCCAGACTCCAGCAGGCCGAGAGGCTTTAGGAGGTTAATAGGACTGTGGGCCAGATGGGCTAGCACCGCACACACACACACACACACACACACACACACACACACACACACACCTCTTCTTTCGCTATCTGCATCCTGGTTACCCTCCTCTCCACTATAATTTCTCATAGTTCAAAGAGTGCAGCCTCAGTAGCTCAGAGTTCATCATAGCCCCCCCCCCCCTCCTGTCTCTGAGTGTTTATATGTCTCTGAGTGTTGATATGGATGTTGATGAGGTAAAATAGTGAATT
>JBBPDB010013341.1:0-12849 GCA_037974465.1 Brachypetersius altus | reverse complement strand
TGGTACAGTACGCACAGTAGAGTGGTGGTGTTTAAGATTTCATTCAAATAAGTGTGAATATAAAAGCACGCATTAAGTATAATTCCTCCAGACAAGATAAAACCTCCTGTCTACAAGCTTTTCTTGTTTCAAATATTCTCACAAGCTGAATTCATCATATTCTAGAGTTCTAAAATTCAACAGTGGATTTGAGAAAAGGGAAGCCTGTAAGCGCTAATATCACACCTGTGTTGCTAATAAGTGGGTTTCTCCCAGAATTAACTCATTGTAAAATCCCCGTAGGTCACAATGGGAAAACCCCTATCAGAAACAGGGACAGTACAAGGTAAAGGATGTGATCATAAACAGAAGTACAGGGTTTCTAGACGTGACTCGGGTCCTGTTTATACTAGACATGACTAAGGTTGTATCTGTTGTCCTTTGTGATCAGATCATCCAAGGTGCACAAGCATGCACTATGGGCAGCTGGCTGACATAGTAATTAGGGCATTGGCCCTGAAATCATAAGGTTGTGGGTTCGAATCCCAACTAGTGTCAACGCTGAAGTTCCCTTGAGCAAGATATCGTCCACATACACTGCTCCCCGGGCGCCCCTCGTTGGAGGCAGCCCACAGCTTCATTTGGTAAAGGGGTTAAATGCAGAGAATTTCACATTGTGTGTTCACGCATAACTATAAGGGTTAATACATTAAATTAATAAAAAATTAAACAAATTAATTAAAATCAGAGAACAGCAGAAACGCATAAGTGTTTACACCCGACCACTTGCGACTGAATTTCTAACAATTACTGCTGGGGGACATGTCTTGTCCAGCATCTGTCTTGTAACTGGGATGTTACAAAACAGATGCCTTTCTAGGATTTGCTGGACTTATTTAACTAGGTTAGTCAAGGATCTTCTCACTATTGTTATGAAGTATTCGACTAGGGAAATGTCATGGTTAATACGTTTTTTTATAGCCAACGCGTTAACTTATGTAGTTAACATTGTGCAGTAACATGCTCGCCTGACCACCTCATGAGGATTACAAAGCTTCTCCTAGGGACAATTTACACTTTGAAAACTTCTCCGTTCTCAGAGCTGCTTGTTTCTCCCAAGACGAATGATAAACCCAGGTATGAAAAGGGTGTGCGCTTTTAGAGGGCATACATTGTTTAAGAAATATTCCCTGAATCAGGACTGTTGAAAATAATTAGTTAAG
This sequence comes from Brachypetersius altus, assembly GCA_037974465.1. Classification (NCBI taxonomy): domain Eukaryota; kingdom Metazoa; phylum Chordata; class Actinopteri; order Characiformes; family Alestidae; genus Brachypetersius; species Brachypetersius altus. The sequence continues at coordinate 11,647 of JBBPDB010013341.1, read as the reverse complement.
CATTCATCAGGCTACAAGACATTCAGGACAGTATTTCATGACAACTCCTATGGTATCCATGCATTTGGCAAATGTTCTTATGAGTTATGTCAAGGTAATCATGCATGTTGCACCTTTTCAAATGTTAATGTAGGTTTGTATCAGATGTCATAAAAGGCTCACGTAGCTGTCGCGTAGCCTTATGAATGTGGTCTTTCATTAAAAAGTGTTGTCAGTATCACAAATGTCCTGGTGCATGTCAATATTGAAGTCAAGGTATTTCAGGGTCAGTGTTGGGAGAAACTGTATTATTTAATTTGTATACATGTAATCAAAAAAAGGAAAAGATTGAGAACAAAACAGAACAGCAAGGCCATGGGGACCAAATTAGACACTGAACAGTTTTTACCTGGTTGTCCGTATAATCCTGCAGTAATGAGAACAGCAGCAAGGGTCATGGTCGGATGGGGAAAGTGAATGTGAGAGAAGAAAGGAACAACATAAATCATGTTATATAATGTTCACATGCACCTCATGGACACATTTATCAGTTCATATATGCTGTTCACTTGCAGAGCACAATTATCAACCCCTTTTGTGCATGAAGTGCTGGTTAAACAAAGACAGCTGTCCTCGCAACATTACTGCTTCGAGGGGGGGGCGGAGCAAAATAACTGTCAAGGTCCTACGATGAAACACGGGCAACACAGATTACTAAGAACTCTAACTGAAATGCTGAAACTGGATGTTATCAGCAGGCGGGAAACATTCCTCACTAACCAAAATGAACTACTCATGACAACAGACTCCTTGTAATATTCTAACAACATGATCTGAAGACTGTAAATGGCAAATAACTAGTGACAGAAGGGTAATGGTGGACAAGGAAATAACTAGCAAATAAACAAATGAGAAGGAACTGAATTTATATTTTGAATATCAAATTGAATATGATAAAATATGATACAAAAGAATTACAGGGAGATTAGAAATACCTTATAAAATTATGTTCTGTCAACAAAGGTGACAGTGGACTTGACATGTAACCTTTTCTCTTTAGCATTTTCACTTAACTTCCACACAAAGTGTTTTGAATCATATATTTAGAGCAGACTCTGCCGAAGTACCAGTGAGGCAAATAATAAAATGTTGGTAACTTACGGTTGGTGAGCCGACAGGGCCCTGGCCATCTGTGATCAGCTCGCGTTCCCCTCGTGGGTTGACTTTGTGAAAGCGTCGGCGTGAGTGCCGCTCAGAGCCATCTCTCTTGAGTTCTTCTCCATCACTTGTGTTCTCCACCTGCAAAGTAGCAGAATCAGGCAGGTTCTGTGACTCCTGGTTGAACATCCAGGTTTTCCATATCACCGAAAGTCTGTGCAAGCGAAGTAGACTCATGGGGAAGGCATTAAGGCACTCCGGAACAGCGAAAAAGGCAAACAAAACACAAACGAGGAGCTACGCCTCTGAAGCTAGTGGCACTTCTGCTAGCAGAAACAGTCATTTTCCGTTTTAAGAGTCAGACGTTGCATTGAGGCCACAGTTTCCTGCAGGAAGCCATGCGTACACAAATATCCTCTCAAAGAAGGGCCTTAGGTGAAAACAGATTTGGGCTTTACAATTTAATACAAAATTAATAATAATATTAAATAAAAAAAACAAAAAATATATTTTTAAGCATATAAATAAATGCAAATTTAGCCGTAGCTTATATTCTTAGTGATAGTAATCATTTTAATTACTTTTTCTTAAAAAAAGCCAAGCTATTACAAAAACCAATTATTGAAAACTTGCAGAGTCATTTCAAATATCCCCCAAAAACCTAAGGAAAACATAAGCAAGTATAAACACCAGGAAAAACCAAAGAATTGCCACAAAAAGTAAATTACACACTTCAGGTATACAGGTACACAGTATAAAGTCACTGGCAGAAGCAGAGAGTAATTAAAAGGGTCCATATTCTGCTTTTTACTTGTGTTTTACATTTTTTTTGCCAAAAATCCACTTATTTTGTTTGTATGCTTTACCACAGACAGTTGCAATTATATTTTAATATCACCCCTTTCCAACTTCTCTTTACTCTTGCTTTTAGGATTGATGTATGCAAATGTCTGTTCTTATTGATTGCCTCATTCAAAAACTAAGCAAACCTATCCTTGTAACTATCACAGATGATCTAGATGGTCAAGGCTTTAACCTACAAGCTGTAGGTTGTATAAGCAGAGTGCACAAATGTAGTGAATTCAAAATGTGCTGATTTTGCAGATAAATTTAACTGTCGACATTTTTTTATTGGGAAAAAATGGCTTCCCATGATATGGGCTCTTTAAATTTTTTACTGACTCACAGCTTCAATGTTTGCAGCCCTTATGTCAGTTCATACTAAATCACAGGTTTTTTCATTTGTTTTTTTTGGCCCATGAAGCATGTGGCAGTGAAAGTGGCCACAAAAAAGCAAGTGGCAACCGTTTAAGAAACGAAGCCAAATGAAGAAAACACATCTGGGCCTAAAACGAGGCTCGCTCCAGGCGTTCCCTTGCCCACTCTTACAGTAACACTTTCAAATTCCTGCCAACTCAAACCAACCTTTTCCACTGCTGAACAGTAACATATGCAGGGCAAACACTGTTACTATTGAATACCCTGCTACACCGATGTCGGTGCCTAGAGTATCTTGTAACTAGTAGCAATACAGAATTTTCCCCACAAACTGTGTTCCTAATAACCAGGATTGGATCAATGGGATGAATAGAAGGTGTGCAGCTTTGCAGAAGAGGCATGTAATCTCTTTCAGAACAAAAGTTCAGAAAAAATAAAAAAGAGGCGGCTTCTGATGGTGTAGCCATCCATCAGGGAAGGACATGGAATCAGGCCGAGGGAGGGGACGGGAGAAAAATGACGGGAGCAGCTCCATCCTCATCCAAACATCCATCAGCACCTCTGCTAAAACCATAATGCGAAGAAGTAGGGGGTGTATGTGAGTGCAGAACTTGTCAAAGGTTTGGAGACACCTTGCTTTATAACAGACCTCTGTGGTCATTCTGCAGTCTATGTCATGCAAATATTAACTTGTTTTCTTCCATGTGAAAAATGAATTTTTTTAAATTTGCTGCTGCCTTCCAAACCTTTTGTCCTGTTTCCATCTCTCTCAGTGGATAGAAGCTCATTCTTGTGTGCTTTGAAATAACAACTTCCAGGCTAGCACTGAAAGTACTGACAGTACAGTAAACCCCCACTTTAACATGTATCAGCAGTGGCAGTTTCAGTCCAACGTGTTTTTTTTTCCTGAGTACCAAACTATTTATTGTTCGCTGAAACTCCTGCGCTATCATGGAAATTGCATATATCCTCCACATTTAGTTTGTGTTTGTGAGGTCCAGCCTTGTGCGCCCCGCCCTCTCGTCCTCATGCGGGGTTGTTAAGCACCACGCCTAAACATAAACAACCAGCACAAGGACGGGGGTGTGGTGGATGAGGTCCGGATGTCACAGCGTTTTTCGTGGCAATATATATATATATCAATTTTCATACATTTAAGTGCTAAATTATTAAGAAATACATAATTTACAAATTTTGTAACAAAAATACTAACATAAAATCTAAAATACCGCTGTACTCAGAGGAGGGAAGTGTGAAAGTAGCCAATCCGAGAACTCTATTTCTATTTGCTGCTGATTGGCTGCTGCCGTTTGACGCAGTGGCAGTCCAGAATTTCCCCCGTGGAGCATTGAGTGTTCATTTTTTCATTTTGCTCTTAGAAAACGCCCTTGCATGAATTACAGTACAGTGTGTACACGGGTAACACCGGTATTTACATGCTAGCATTGCAGGAGTTCTGTGTAAACTGTACAGTAAAAATACGGGTTTACCTTTACATTTTCTTTAAGGGTAAAATGTATTAAGCTGAGTTTAAAATAAAATGTAAGTGTTTTGCATATTCGGGGGCAAATTTTGGGTTTATAATATAAAAATAGGCATTTTTAGTTTTAGTTTTTTTACCACATCACAACAGCGTGTTTTTTCACTATATGTATGTCCTCTTGGAACGTAAGCACAGCAAAAAAACAGGGGGTTACAGTATTACTAAAAGTAACTACCACACTTCAAGCTAGATGTTTTGAGTGAGATGTTTTGGTAAGCATGATAGTGTCATGTTGTAAGTTCAGTGCACAGAAGCAGTAGCTCACATTTAGCAATACGAATGGCTTCATACTAATGACTTCATCACATAATGTCCTTATCACTCATGTGCCCTTCATAAATGTAACATCTCCGGAGAACTAGTTTTCTCACGTGTCAGTCATGTAGCGCACTGTTACATTTACCTTATTCATCTTTTACACCATGTGAAATGTGGTGTGCTTGGAATTTCATACCTTGACTCTAGCACATTTAGCCTTGATCGACATTTTAATAGCTACTGGAAAAACAATGGCTTGAGCGTAACTGTAACGTGACCATACTATAATTTGTGAACTCACCACAGCACACAGTGTGAATAGTGTGAAAATCTTCCTCTGTATTTAATCCATTCACCAAGTGAAGCAGTGGACAACCAGGTATGCTGTGCCTGGGGAGCAGTGTGTGGGGACGCTACCAAGTTTTTCTACAATTGGAATTTTGTGGCTAGAGCACATCTCAAAATCAGCCCAGATCTTGTGGCTTGAGGACATTCTGCTTAATTCTGCATCGGTTAGCGCGATTACATTTTACCCTGAAACGGCACATATTGTAGCTGTGTACCTGCAGACATTGACACTGAACATGAACAACATGCTCTAACTGCAGACTACCAGACTTGCTTCTGTTTTTAACCTTTTTCCAATTATCTTTCATGCATAATTATTCATCAACCTGAAACTTTGCAAATAAAAAAGCCAACTGCACATGAAAATAGTCTCAGCACGTCCCTCACATGCCTCTTACAGCAAAACACAAATTTCATGTTGCAGTGGTAAAAGTGGACTGAGGAGGAGGTGATGGGGTTTCTCAGAGGAAAGGAATGCTGCCACTTTTCACTTACAGGAGGCGGCCAAGAAGGTTTACAATGAACCGTGACACATGTGTAGAAATTGGAAAGTGCAACAAACTGTGCTGCATGGCACAGAAATGTACTTAAAAAAGTAGACTACTATTTTTGTGCATTTAAGTTTTTAATTTACAGGGGAGGTACAGAACTCGCTCATTAAGGATCTGTAAGACCACCATGTGTAGGATGTAACTTACACAGTGGTGGAATATGCACCCGGTCTCTACTATAAACGTAAGAGATTAAAAACATGGCAAGCATCTTTGGTTTTTCTTTTTTTGGCAGTGTTAATGTTAGCCCCCCACACCTGCAGGATATCAGCAATTAGAAAATCCCTGTATAAATTGTGCGTATTACAAGTAGTCTAATTTAATCGACAGTGTAAGCCTATGCTAAAATATATGAAGTAATGTCTGTGTCATCACAAGCTATTTGCAGTCAAAGTTTCACAATACAAAACCCAGTGATCTCACCTTTGCAGGGATGAGACTACTTGAAAACCACTCCATGTGCTGCATAGAGCAAAATAACAGAAACTAAAAGATAAGTCACTTATAATATCTGCTGGCCACAGCTTCTGGAGAAAAATAAATCACAAAAGAGCGTAAAAAAAAACTAAAATATGCTGACCAATTAGTCGCTGCTGTCAAAGATGCTGGATTTCAAATACTGTAGGCTTCATACTTGTTTTACTAGTCAAGTTTATTTTACCTGCGTTTGTTTATCATCAGCATTTTTAGTTTTACTTCTCAGCTTAGTGTCCATCAGACCAAGTTTCATTCAATTCTAAAAAATCATTTTATTGCACCATTGATTCAAACATGTGAATAAACCTGGTTAGGAATGGTTGTATGAACAAACACATTTTCACCAGTTTCCACTTGCAGTCAGTTAGCAAGCAGACTTGTAGTGTCCAACACTACTTCTGTAGATTAAAATTGTAGCTGTAAGGCTAACAAACACGACATTTACAGCATTTAGCAGGCGCTTTTATACAAAGCGACTTCCATACCCTAACTGCAGGGGAAAGTCTCCTTGGAGCAACTTGGGATTCAGGTGGTGGTAGGTAGGTGAAGGTGGGATTCAAACCCATGACCTCTTGGTCCAGGAGCAAGTAATCTACCCACTCGGTCACTGCCCCCCCTTTTAGGACTCACTAGGACTCAGTTCCCAACCAAATAGCTCACGCGGTTTCTGGAAAAACACCAGCACGTCTCAACCTGCTCATAGGTCTTCACTGCACCCTTAAAGACTGGTGACTTTTATCTAGACACAGCTAACACAGTACTGGGAGAGACTAACCCACCTCTCCAAGTGATTTTTTGCGATTTTATACATGTTTTAAACATCTTCCACTGAACAGCACAGAAAATCCTTCCTTCCCACCGAAATTCTCTAACTCCTCCCTCTGTCATACACTTGCACAACAACCTGTGCAACAAACTTGGTTTTATTTTGACTGTGATTTCATTTAAATCATTACAATTATTCTTAATGGGTGCTACATAATTATACTTTTTGCAATAAGATATTCCTAACCACTACTTGCATTACAAGTAATTCACTTAACAGTAAGGCACTTATCTATAGTAGTGATACTCTGCATTGTGTATATAACATTTTTCTGCATTTAATAGTTTAAAATTGATATTGTTCTCGTCTCTATGTCTCTGTGTGTCTGCAGTCGTAATAAGCAATTTACAATGGAATCGAAGTTTTCTGATTCTGATTAAAAATTGCTGGGTCAAGGTCTTGATGTGTTTGAGAGGACTGAGAGACGTTTCGGGGACTTTTTTATTAACACTAACTATTTAAGCTATTTGTGTGATTACTAGAGTTAGTTGGCATCATTGGCCTCATAGCTCCTGTTCTAAACTAAAGAAAAATTTGAACTCCAAAAATGTCCTGGCTGATTAGCGGAAAATTGGGCAAATCATTTAAACAGCATAAAGTTATAGCAAACCAACTGAGAAAACACGCTCATTTGTATTTAAGACATGAATAGAAAGTTATCTCCAAACAAGCAGCATATGCTTAGGCATGCATGGAGATATCACATATACAAACAAAGTGAGAATATGAAAACCTGAATAGTTGGTCAGGAGTGTGGTTGCCTGCTTGTTTATGCGAATGAGAGGTGAGCCAACATAGCATGTCAGTAGATGAGTAGATTGACATATTCAGCTGTTCATTTCCTCTAAAGGAACTCTTGAATAATAGAGCACAGCAGATGTGATTATTGGACTTATTTATTTTTTTAAGCTAAAAGAAACAGGTGCACACTTAGGAGAGAAGAAGAGTTGTGTCCGGTTGGTTTTTGAGAGTAAGCACCATATAATGTACCGTAAAATAGGAAACAGCAGACATACCATTGACCCTACTTGAGCTACGTGAGCACTGAGCCTGAAAGGATGGTTTAGCCAGTCAGATCAAATTTACACAGTCTTCCCCTTTGCCCTGTATGTCAAGATGGTCTGAATCCAAAACTTCAGCTACAAGGTTCATGCAGCTAACAAGGAATGGATATTGTAAATTTGGATATCTGCCGATATGATACAAATCTGATACCAGCAGTCTTTTTTAAACAGACCAAAAAAACACACATGCATGAATTCCAGTACAGTCTATACAGGAGTAACATCACTATTTACATTCTAGCACTGCAGGAGTTCAGTGTAAACTGTACAGTACGAAAACAGGTTTAGCTTTACATTTTCTTTAAGGGTAATGAGTTTAAAGTGAAATTAAAGTGTTTTGAGAGCATATTTGGGGGCATAACCCAACATGAGGAAACACTTGGCCAAAAACCGTGACTGAAACACCGCAATGAATTATTATACCAATTTTTTTTTAATATTTCCATTATGGCAAGTCAAGCATTGCAATTGCATAAATTAATATTCATGGTTCAAAAAATAAATCTGTTACAAAATTATGAAACTGTTTATTTAGCAATCAAACAATGCACAATATAAAATTAAATATTTGAAATAAAATATTTAACTTTGCCTCACTCATGAATAGCCTAAAAGAAAGATAGCTGAAATACACAATTAAATATCTAAATATCTTCCCTCATAAAAATAGTGAATTCATGTGCATTTTAATATATATATATATATATATATATATATAACTAAGTTCATGTTACAACATTTTTACTGTTCGTTGTTTCGATCGACAATGCAAATTTCCCACTTGTGGGACTAAAAAAGGTTTATCTTATCTTATCTCTTTCCAGTCTAATCTTATCTATTTCCAGTCTAGTTTCATTTCAACGGGGTCGGTCTTTTGAAATGTTTGTAGATGTGGAGAAGACTAACCAGTAGGTTCTATCAGATAGTAAACTGCAGCAGTGTTTTCATTGGAGAAGTCACTCTGTATTTACTCAATAATAATGCCATATGCATGCTAACATGTTTAGTGTCCAGTGTAGAACAGACAATAATGTTCACATATAATGACATTAGTTTAGTGCTAAATACTACTAGAAATCAATAGCAGTGCAAAAACAAGCACTATAGCAGCAATGCTCTTTCAAGATTTAAATACTCTAAACCTACAACACAGGAGATTTAGGTTATTTAGTCTATATTTTAGATATACTGACAACAACAAGAACATACAAAGCAACCATTTAAAACTGTAAATAAGTTATATGTCCTGAGATTGTCACTTTTGGAATTACTGATTACACATTACTATAATTTAATAAAATCAGCTCATCTTGTTTTTTTTTTTTTTATCATTTTAGATGTATCAAAAAAATTCTTTAATATGTTTGGGCACTGCAGAACAACAAAGAAAACATGTTCCTACTAAAGGTTTTAAAAAACTTTTCAAAGCCTAAAACATTTATGTTCAGTTACATGTCATGTTATTTAACATGCTGTAGAACAGCACTACAGCCACAGCCTCGTCATTTTGTCAGAACTCACGACTTCGTCTCCTTTTTTGTTTTCTATCGCTGTTTTTTGTTACCACAATACCCAGAATGCATTAGGCACATTCTTACTGCTAGTAGTACTGTCATGCCAAATTTTCTGATATAGCTACCTAGTAATGTTGTCACAAAAATCAATTGGCAGATACTAATCAATACTAAAATTATGTATCATAATTGGTATCAATACTCGAATGCAGTTTTGCTGAATTATTAGCCAAAAACCTTCCTTCATTGTTCTCTACTGAGGGCAGGGAAAAAAGCACCATGTGTCTTTGGATGCTCTGTCAAGTTCTGAGCTGATGGTCGCGATGGCCCTGTGAGCACACTTCAAATTATTTATTAAAAAGTTCTTGTGTTTGTTTTTTCTCCCCTGTAGAAGGGGTGAGCGATATGATGATATGACACTGTGAAGAAGATCTATGTGCTGACGATCTGCCAAAGCAGACAGATCATAGGATCGTCTAAGAGAATGCCATGCTAGGTTTCAGCGGCCTCTCCGGGTCTAACACTTTGAGTATGTTTTTTCTGTACTCCACACCGAAGACTCCCCAAACATGTGTATCCAACGAGCTGGCATGCCGATAGCCGGGGCAGGCGAGCAGTGGTCCATGCTAGGCTAAAAAGCTATCCATCCTCCTCACCAACATTTGCTCCCTGGACAATAAATGGGACTAAGCTCAACTCCAGCAAACGGCCCAGTGCAAGTTCAGAGACTGCTGTTACGGCGACATGGCTCAATGACAACGCTCCTAAGACGGCTACAGCTATTAAGAACATGCTAATCTACGAAAGTGACCGGGATTCACAGTCAGATTTATTGCCACATTTGCACATGTAACTTCTATTCTGCAACTTCTACCTCTTCTGCTAAAATACAGAACCAGTCAAATACTATATTTATCCCCACTGTAGCTGTTGTTAATCGCACTGTATGTTGTCTTGTCTAGCTGTTATTGTTGCTCTTGTGTTCTTTTTTGAGCTCTGACAACCTCAGACTCAGACAGACTACATTCCATCTATCTATTGCGGTTCTATGCTCTTCCTATTTTTTTTCCTCAGCCAAATCGCCAAATTTACACATCAGTCTGGTTGTACTGTTTAGTAACTTGCAAAATAGTTTAAAAATCTGTTGTTACAAATTGATATAAATAACGTCACAAAATCGAAATTGTGTGGCAACTCTAAAAAAGTTGTGATATGACATTTTTTATTATTCAGCACCATCCTTAGTATCGGTATCAAGTTTTACATGATATAATCGCATGTACACTTTGATACTGAAACTTATTAAGGTTAAACGTATTAAATTAAAGTTTGCTGCAGGACTACAGCAGAGTTTACGTCAGCGTTGGTTTGTTTGTTGAATCACGTTGGTCAACAACAAGCTTACATAACTCAGTTTCCCGCCCGTGCTGCGTCCAAGGCATTCTGAGAAAGCTAATCACTGAGCTTATCAAAATACTGCGCTTTTCTTTGAGCCTTGCTCACATTTCCAACAACACAACATTACAACTAAAGCTGCACCATTACGAGAATTCTTTACTGACAGCTGGTAGGAGCTGCTAATTGACCCATTTAGAAGTGCAGACTGTAACTTTATATGAACTTATTTCAGTAAATGTTTATATGTTTTGCAAATTATCTAAGACAGAACATCTAATATTTGAAGGAGAATGTATGTTTTATAAGCCTTGACAAAGTTATCAGTTTATAAAAACTCAATTTTCCTCTTCATTGGAAAACTGGCACTGACCTTGCATACACCCTCAGCGACAATACTTTTCTTTTACAGTGGCCCACAATGTTTCATAACGTGTGGTTTGAGAATAAGACTGCTCTTGACCTGTTTACTGTGACTTCTGATGCTACAGTTTGACAACTAGTCAACTTTTTTGGTATGCATACCCCTGCAGGGCCCATCCAAACCAGTTCTGCTAGACTGGTGTCAACAACCTAGTTTCAAGCTGTTTCTTGCAAGAATGCATCCCTCCCAACAGATATTCTGTGTATTTGTTCTCAAATGTAGCTTTTGCTCTTAGTAAATGATTGAAGGATTGAAGGATCTACTCACCACAATCATTTCTGATGGCTCCAAAGTGATGCATTCACAGCCTCGTCTTCCCCCCCGCTGCCTGCCAAAGCTGAAGGAAGTTAGGGAAAGTGAGCAAGTATCAAGACAAAAGGGTCATCACAGCAAATACAGTGAAATGTAAGGATTTGGTTTGAGGTAGTATTTTTGAGAACATATTATCATGTCATCACGCCTTCACAAGTTCACTCTGATATATACCTGAAGTGTGTCTTTTTATCACTGATATAATTTTACTTCGGTCAATGTTTTCTTTTTATGTGAACCAAAATCACTAAACTAATTTAAAACGTGTTTTAACACATTGAAACATTATCACTTTTACTGAAAAATTGCACCTCTGAACAAGTGGCAAAAGATTTTCATGTTTCATGTGAAAATCTTTGAGAGCTCCCTTTGGTCTGAATTTCTTGAAAACAAAGATGGAGAATGTAATGCTTGTTTTAATTTTAAAAAATTCAAAATGATGACTTCTGCTACGTCTAATGACACAAACGCAAAACAAGGCTGACTTCAAAGGTCGGCTTCTACCGCCCCACCTGAAATGTAAAAATCTAGGGGAAATTCTGCAGGTAGTGCCACAGCAAAGGGTCCTTTCCATAACCAG
>JBBPDB010013285.1:0-12854 GCA_037974465.1 Brachypetersius altus | reverse complement strand
TGTGTGTGTGTGTGTGTGTGTGTGTGTGTGTGTGTGTGTGTGTGTGTGTGTGTGTGTGTGTGTGTAAGAGAGAGAGGAATAAAAACTCTTGAATCTCGAATCTCTAAACTACAATTCTTTAAACCCACTGACCTCTGTAAACACAGCCACTCAGACTTTTTAATTGTCTGCTATATTCTCTTCGGTCGTTTGATTTAATATATACAAAAATAATATGAAGATCATTCATAAAGAACAAGCACTCCCTCAGTCATTATGTATATGAATGACAGTTGCGATAATATGGGCGCAGTGAAAAAGCTGGGCTTTAATGAAGTGTTGCAATTATACACTAATCTGCCTAATATTGAATGGCGCTCAAGTTTCAACAACACACTCGCACAGTCACACACATACACATGCTTGTGTGCTACAAGGGACCATGGTGGGCACCAGTTATTTCATCATTTAGCTTATAATCTTTTTTGTGACACACATTTTTACATGTACAACGCCTAATGAAATGTGCCTCTGAAAGCTTCACGTGACTTTGTAGTTACTTTGTAGATTACAATAAATTAGCTACAAATAAATTGAAGTGTAGATAAAAGGTTAAAACTAAGCAATACAATGTGTAGAAAAGACACATTCAAAAAAAATATTGAGGGCCCGAAGATGTGCGAAATTAATAAAATAAGAGTATATTACTGTTGATGTAGATACTTAAATAAAAAAAGAACGCTAGAAACATTACAAGAGTAATATCTGGTGTGCAAATGTAATAAAGCATTTAATGTAGAGTGCAGTTGCTGTTGATGTACACAAACCACAAAAAATATTAACGTTACAAACGTTTCACGAGTGACGTGTACAAATGTAATGTAATAGAATGTGTAATGTAAAGGGCAGTTGCTGATTATGTATACTGATTTAAATAACAGAGGGCAGATGAGACCCAGTGAAGTAGAGAGTTTTGAGGAGGAAAGTTGAGTTTGTGTCTTGCTTTGCTCTTACATCAAGTTTTAGTACTTACAACTGTCCTCTGGGACTCACACTGTCCATGTATATATATATATGGTGTGTGTGTGTGTGTGTGTGTGTGTGTGTGTGTGTGTTCACCTGTATTTTAGGACTGCCAGTCCTGGCTTTGAAACTGGAAGTGGTGTTTGGTGTGTGTGAGCTGTGGTTGAGTTCAGAGAGACTGGTTTACCTGTAATAGTCCTCTTTGCAGTAGATGCTGCCGTCCTTGCTGAAGCACGTGAGCTCGGACTCCAGGTTGAGTTTACACTCGCAGCACTTAAGGCAGCGCATGTGCCACTGCTTGTCTACAGCCAGCAGGTAGTAGCGGTCCGAGATGCGACCGCCGCAGCCCGCGCACAGCGCCACGCGCTCCCCACTCATGGACGGGGCGCTCTGTGGACACACACACACACACGCGCGGTAAAGCACACACTCGAAGCCGCCGTTTGCTTACGCTCCTATGTGTGTGAGACAGGGAGGGAGAGTGTAGTGAGGATGAAGGGATGAAGATGGAGAATGGTGATGTGGGAGGGGCATGAGAGGGGCTTCACTTCAGCAGGTAAACAAAGCGAGGCAGAGCGCGCAAGAAAAAAGTGTTTAATTAACACGGGATTAAATTTACAGGAGAGTAAAGAATGACACACTTCACTCTTTGCGTTATTTAGCTTCACTGCCTTTTATGAACAACATATATGTTCCGTAAGAAACCCAGAAAAAGGACAACTTTAACTTTGAACACGATAATCTATATTTCTGTCTGACTGTCTCTCTCTTTCTTTCCTGTCATCTGTTATACACAAAAACAGACACACACACACACACACACACACACATGTATAGAGGATTTTGGCAAAAGTCTATTTGAATCTACTAGTGCAAAACTAGTGCAAACAATAAAAATGATAACTAAACATATAAGAAGAATGACTGTATACTACCACTTCTACTACTACTACTACTACTACTACTACTACTACTACTACTACTAATAATAATAATAATAATAATAATAATAAATGTTATTTATATAGCACTTTATATTTTTCACAAATATCTCAAAGTGCATACAGAAAACAAAATAACTAAATAAAAGGACGTCTAGGACAAGAACCCCGTGCAGAACAGCTGAAGTATTGGGGACCACAAGCTCAGTTTGTTCAAGCTGCTCTCCACGGATACGGCGGGCCAGCCGAGCATCTCCAGGCCTGGTGGTGACTCTCCCGGCATGGATGGAGCACAGGCCCGCATCCTCGAACAGATCCACCAAGTAAAGCCTCGCTGGCTTCTTGCAGGGCCGTGAGGGCGGAGCTCTGGAAGCGGAGGTCAGTCCTGAAATCCTGAACGATCTCACACACCAGGCTGGAAGGGTGGCTTGCGGATCAGCAGCTCCGTGGATTTTTGGATCTCTCGCTGAGCCACGCTGCCGGGTCCGTAACGGTGAAGTTTCTTCACGCCACCAGTTGCCGGAGCGCTCTTGCGAGTGGTCTTCGTGGCCAGCTGCTTCCTGGGAGCCTTACAACCAGTGGATTTACGGGCAGTGGTTTTGCGGGTGGGTTGGCCATGGTAGCCATGAAAAAAAATAGTGAAAATAATAGTAAAATATATCGACTAAACAATTCAGATGACTATTAACATTAAATCGTAATTTAAAAAATTCCTAAATAAAAACATGCCAGACGGAGCGGTATCAGTCTCGCTAGTGTCCCCATAACCTAGCAACCTCAACATATATGAAATAATGGCACTATAAATATAAAATACATGGCACAATGAAACTTACTCTCTCAGTTTAGATAGAATAGACAAAAAACAGTTTCAAAATACTATCAAGACTACTAAAACAATGAATGTTTCACTCAATGAGCTTTAAATTGCAGCTTTAAATACTGATGTTATCTACAATATGCTCAGAAACGCATGTAATGACGAAACACAATTTATCAAGATGCATCTATACATATTGTCTCCCTGTAGATGTGTTGGTTTTAACGACACAAACAGCAGCGTAACCATGAGCTTTTGCAATATTGAATTGCCATCAAAATCAAACTTTTTCATCCAAAAATTGTAAGAAAAATGTGTTTTTCTATAATATGTAACATTTGAGTAGATGACATTGATACAGTAGAAGCCTAGTGGGCTAACAGGTAGAGCTGACAAACTTTTTAATTTCTCTCATTTTACACTCAGACCTTGATGCACAGAAACACATGTGTATAACAGCAGCAGTGTAATATGGTTCTGCATTATGTCCAGGCAGAAGGATTGGTAATAAAATGAAAAGAAGGCAGCACCCTGAACAGCTGACAGGCATCTTTCCCGAGTGAAAATGAAACCACAGATGATTTATTAAAAGCTTTAATAATGTGTCTTCTGTGCAGAAAAGGGCGGCCAAAACTTCTAAATGCTTCAGATTTAATATTTTGACTGATGTAAAGAGTCTCACACATTGTCTACTTTAATGGAAACACCTCCTTTGTGTTTCCTCTCATTGGATACTTTATGAGATTGATAGACACCCTCCACTGGATCACAGGAGCAGAGTTGACCAAACATTATTTTTTCCGGTGAAACATTCGGAGCACAGCAGTGTCAGTGAGGCAGTGGTGGGAGTGGGGCTGACATGAGCCATTTTTTGCCATGTCATGTGTCACTCCTAGATAGACACTCAAAAATAGCCAGCGGAGAACTTCACTGTGGTCAGAAAGCGACCATTGATTAAGTCAAGTAGGTGTTTGTCAGTTCATCTATATACACAGTACACACTGAATCCAAACAACATTCCTCCAGGACCACCATGTTCCTTCTAGATCACCAAGTTCCTCCAGGACAAAAGCATTCCCCCAGGACCACCACATTCCTTCTAGATCAGTGGTACCCAGCCTTTTTTCCTTGAAGCTCCCCTTGACTGTGTGGTTAAGACAAGCCAGGCCCCCCAACTCCAACCCACACAGACGCACAAATAGAATAAAGTGATTAATTACAAACTTTTATTTGCAAAAAATAAACACTGGTTGTAGGTTTTTGTTTATATTCTTATTATACACACACACACACACACACACACACACACACACACACATACACACACATACACACACACAACCCTTACATAAGGAATAAAGACTTTCAAAGATGTATCAGCTCCTCTTTCAGACAGTGGGAGGTCTAAGGGGAGCCCGGATCCCAGGTTGGGAACCACTGTTCTAGATCATCCAAGTTCCTCCAAGACCACAACATTCTTCCAGGTTCAACGTTCATCATAAAGAAAGAAAAGAAAAACACCACAAGACTACAAAAGTGCAGTACAGGATTAAAGACAGAGTGCAAAAAAAACACAGTACAATCATTTACAGCAGTGGTCCCTAACCTTTATTTGGTCATGGACCAGTTTATTATCAGAAACTATGTTCACGGCCCGGTCTTTAAGGAGTGGCAGATAAATATACATATACGTATTTATACAAATAAATGATACTCACAAAAATGGGGATATTTTAAAAATATAATAATGGGGTATCTTTAAAATATAATAATAAAAGTAAATCCAGTGTGTGCTCGCAGCTTTATTAACAGCATTTTCATACAAGTTTTTTTTTCTGTGCATACAAGTTTTTTTCTCATGGCCCGGTACCGGTCCGCACCCCGTGGGTTGGGGACCACTGATTTACAGGACAAACAATACACAGTGCAGTAACAGAAACTGTATTCTAACAGCAGAGTTAGTAAGTTTCCCCCAAAAATTAAAAGAATTGCAAAAAAATGCAAAGGTTGAGGCAGACAGTAGTAAATAATTGTGCAAAAAGCAAATAGCAGCAACAGGATTAGAACAAAATAGACAAAATTACAATACATAATAAAAACAGGGTATTTAAAGGGAACACTTAACACAAATTGTTCATTAACAGATGAGGTGCAGTTTCAAAGCTGAGATGCTAGGTTGGGGGTTTCTAATAATGTGGCCACTCAGCAAACTGAGCAGTGTTAAAATTACAGCTCATTACAGATTTATCTCATTCATACACATGCAGAGCACTTGCCCCTTCGCCCCTTAATGAGCACAAATCTGTTTTTAGGCTAAAGCTTCTGTGAAGAAGAAAAGCAGAACTTTAAATAATAAACAATTTAATGCAAGATTTACACTACAATTATGTCCTTAAAAGGTCAACAAATTCATCATCAACAATTCTACAATACTTAAGCCGCTAACGCCAAGATTCCAATGAGATTAACGGCGTTGAAAAAATTAATCTATGCCCACCTATACTTAATTGTGTTGTACAAGGAAACACGACTCATGACTTCAGAGTGAATGGGTGGGGCTAAACTGCTGTAGGCTGAATGGATGGAAATATGTAAAAGTGTCGGATCAGTGACTGAAACATGGGGGTTTTGCGGTAAAAGGTACATTAAAAAATCAAGCTTGTTGATTTAAACATAGTGAGAAAATATCGCTTTCTATAATGTGCCGTCTTTGTGTAGATGAAATTGGCTAATCCAGCTGGAGCCTAGGTAGAGCTGATAGGCCTTTTAGTTTCTCTCATTTTTACTCTCAGGTCCTGATGCATAAACACCCAGGCAGACACGAAAACAATGGGCAAACTGAGCCACTAACTGGGTCCTTGGAGGATTGCATATTTCAAATGATCAAGTAGCAAATGCTGTCCACTGTCCATGAACTCACAGTCTTGGCCATGCAAAAATACACAGCATTAATGTGGCCATTACTGCTTTACCATATTGTTTTATGTAATTGTGTGTGTTACACAATGTTGGGAGAATTTAAAATATTTTTATTAAAGCATCCAGCCAATAGTGAGTTAGCCTTCATGACTACGGTGTATTTATTTCAGTAAAGTACAGCTGTCATAGAAAAAGTGGTAAGGGACATTCCACCAACGCGTGATTACAATCATATATTATATATTGTATTAACAGCACATAAACACACACAATCAAAAATAAAGAAGGTCCAGGAACCTTCTGTCCTGGTGTTCCCTCCGTTGGTCCCGTCTGGAAGGGCTCCTCCGAGTATGTACTAGGCAATACCTGCAGACAATGAATGAACAAAAGCAAACAAACAAAAAACTATTAAACATAAATATACAATTAAAGTATAATAGTTAAACATGAACACACAAACATTACTCACATGCAGGAGGAACTCACAGGTTCGCATGTAGGTTTGTTAGGGGGTTCTTCTGGTGCTGGTAGCTTAACCTAGCTTTAACCTTTTATAGAGGTGCCCCCTATGGGTAAAAGCCAGTAACGGCACCCAGATGTTACAACGGAATGATTAAACTTACACACGTAGTACATTTATCACAACAATCAGCATGACTTGCCTTTTATTGCTAAGCATCAGCAAGAAATGCAGTTCTAAAAACAACCCACAGTTTATCCTGAACTCAAACCGATGAGTCATACAAGTTTAATGCATGGTTTATGTTCGGGTGCTTTTTCAATCTGTGAGTTCTCAATAAATCAAAACTAAACTTATCAGTTAAACTGAATGAATATATAAACAACTAAATGAATAAAGAAATGAATAATAAACTTTATTAGTTTGGGTGGGGTAGGCTGAGTATAGGGTGGCGAGGCTGGGGGATGCTGTGGCTCTTACTGTCCATAAAGGAAGACTTAAGGACATTTGGTTTAAAGAACTGTGCAATAACCTATTTTTTTATCACTGTCTATTAAAATCTAGTCATTGTTTTTCCTGAATGTTTCTTCTTGAGTGCCATCGACCCAAACTTGAAAGGCTGAGAGTAATTTATCTTGTCAGAGATCAAACAGAACCTTAATCATACACACTAGGGCTGCACGATATTAGGAAAACATGCGATATGCGATAATGTTGTTGAGTGTTGCAATGGTGATATGACATGCGATAAGTGAGTAAAGACTTAGCTTTTATAGTGTTAATGTTTTTCTGCTTTGGATTTGCTGGTAACAGACTCCAGACGCTGACTAGTCTATGCAGAAAAAAATTAAATTCTATATTTCCATTCCAACATGTTTTTTTTTAAATAATTTACTTAAACAGAGCATTTAATGCCTCCCATAAAACATTTGAACATTGTTTAAAAAAATAATTTTAAATCTTAAATAAATGTAAACATAATTTAAATTTTAGTAAGTTCTTAGCCAGAAAAAAAATAGCAAAAGGAAGAATCTATAACAGCAGCACAGAAGATGAAGAAACTGCCCCAGTGATGTTTTTCGCGATATGGATAAATTGAGATATATTGTGCAGCCCTAATAGATAGAGAGAGAGAGAGAGAGAGAGAGAGAATAATGCATACTTGGACATTTATGAATGCATACTTTCGTGTCCAAGTAGAAAGTCAGAAGGCATTATCTGTGTGTGTGCACTGAAAGTATGTTAAATAACAAAAACAAAGGGGTCTGAATCCTCGCTTCCCCTCACCGTCCGTCACACGCTCAGTCGGAATTGCTCATGCAAACTCTAATCTGAGAAAAATAGTTGAAACAGGTGGGACCCGCATGCCTACATACACCACCACCAACCGTCTCCTCCCCACTTCTGGCCGCTTGGGTTTCTGATGCTTATCTTTTGGTTCTGGAATAATGTGATTCGGCTGAAAAGCTGCACTCTCTGCCTGCATGTTTCCTCTCATCATGGAGAGAGAAAGTAAAAGAGGGAGAGCCATGTGTCTGTGTGTGTGTGCGTGTGTGTGTGTGTGTGTGTGCGCACGCTTTGGGAGGAGGGGGCCCTAATGTCTTTCACATCCAGACTGCTGCTATTTTTCCTCCAGTGGGGAGGGTGCCAGTGTGTGTGCTGTGCCAGAGTTGTTTGAAATGCCCTTTTCCTGCAGTAAAAAGAAAGAAGGAAGCTTTTCAGCTGACTGTCTAGACAAGGAGGAATATTTTAAACCGAGAGCTGACTCGCTCCAGCCTGTATGGACCGCTCCACATCACTGCATGTGTGCGCGCTTCCCTTCATTTGGTTCTTTGTGTCCCTTTATCTGCGAGTGCTTGTGGCTGTATGCAGCTCCTTGTATATGTGTTTATGCCTGTGTGTTTGCGCGTGTGTCTACTTGTGCGTATGTGTGGCTGTTGAACTCCTGTAAAAATGCGTCTCTGTCACAACTTGAGTGTGTGATGGTGGTGTGAAAAGAGCACAGTGGGGTAAAATGGCCTTTACAAAGGCTGTTGACTCTGTGAAGACCACCCTGCTTTTATTTCATCTCCAAATAGGCTGTACAGTACAGGTGTGCGAGTTCAGACCATGCCTTCATTGTATGATAGACGGATGAGAAGAAACTATGCAACTCTAGGAAGAGAGAGCTCTGAGAACTTGGATTGGAATTCTGGGCTTCTCCATAAACTTGAAGGCCGGACCCCTTTTTTTTATGAACAGAGAGCTATGAAACGGCGAGACACAGTGGAGATATGGTAGAAGTGGAGAGCAAAACGTTCGTCACATGAAACTCAAGGTAGAGATTTTCCCTGGATGTGAGACTGGAAGCAGGAAGATCTACAGTTATTGTGAACTCGAGTCAGTTATTTCATAACCCGATTAATTCATATTCTCCGAGGTTTCTGGGGAGATTAGACGGAAGATAATCCACTTTCATAAGGAAGGGCAAAGTCAAAGGAATATAAATTCAAAAATGGGAGCATGCAAGACCTGGTAGACCACCAAAACGTTTCCCAAGAGATTAAAAGCTAAGATAGAGGATAATCTGCTTTCAGAAGGAACAGGAAAGTCAAGGGAATATAAATGAAACACTCTTAATTATTCAAAGATGAGACCCCTAACAACCCTGCAGACCTGATAGATTAGATTAGATTAGATTAGATTGACTTTATTAATCCCACAATGGGGAAATTCCTTAGAAACAGCAGCAGTAGTGAGAAAGACAGCCTAACAGGATCCGTGGGATCAAAAGTAACAATATAAGAACAAAGAAAGATCAATATAAAACAATAAACAATTTCTCGCTGTTTAAATAGAAGTAAAGATACGGGTAAACAGCAGATACACGGTGCAAGTTAAGTGGATGAACAGGGAAGGGGATAATCGGAAGAACTGCACAAGGTCAAAAATACTGCACAACAGCAGAACAAGCGATATACACAAACGTGTGTGCATGTGTATGTAAGTGGATCATCTGAATAACAAAACTGAAAGAGCTTTACGCTTTTTTTGAGAGAAAGAAAGAGGAGAAAATCAACGTCGACTCTTCCATAAGATCGGAGAAAAGTGTGCAGTGTTTCTGTCCTTAACACAAGTGGAACTGTTTAAGAAGCTCCGAACCTAGACCTTAGCATCACTGAATGCGTCACGTCTCCCCGTGTTTCCCCAAAGAGCACACGGACGTCTTCCATGACTTAGGTTGCTTTTTATTAGAAACAAAACAGAAAACAAAGTGGCTCGTGGGCCAAACTGACGTTACTTTCAAAACAAATGGCCCACTCGAACATACAAAGCCAACGCAAAGGCCACGGCAACGGTAAGGCAACGGTTAGGTTGACGGTGGACCGACAACTAAGGTCCACATAACGTAAATACACAACATAAAACTACTAAAACCGATAACAGAACCGAGACACACAATCCTGAGTACACCCGTAGCTAGAAACGATCCTCCGATCTGGTGTACTCAGGATGCCAAAATAAAAGACCCCAACATTAAATAATTCCCCAGCGCCCCCCGGTGGTCACAGGCGAAACATAACAGAATGTTTTTTCGAGCACAGCAGAAAATAAGGAAATAAAGAAAATAATGAAAGCAGTAACAAAGGACAGACTCACTTCGCTAAAAACATCTGATAAGATTTTTACTCTTCTGATGTTGAAAAATGAACTTTATTTCTTTTTTTCTTTTTGAGTATCAACAACTGGTACTAAATTGGTTCCTGACTGGACATTACTGAAACATGGAGAAGCTCCTACTGGTATTTATGCAGTGTTAATGAGAGTAGAATCAATTATTATTTCGATAGGTATCGATATCACTAAGCAACATCAGTATTGTTATTGGTATCAGTTCAAAACACAGTAGACTACTGTTACTCAAACATTGTCCTGTTCCAGTAAACAATTGATTTCAATTCAACAGTTTTATGTATATAGCACTTTTTACAACCAAGAAGCCTCAGGAGGACCCAAGAAAAAGGGGAATCCATCCTCCACCGGTCGACCCGGAGAGAGAGAAACAGAGACTAACAATAGAGGCCTTCATGTTCAGCTTAATCACCGCTGGACATATTGGCTGTCTGTGGTTAATGGAGTTGGTACAGTTTAGAGTCAATAGAGGTAGTTTTGTTGGAAGAGTAGCTTGTGAGCCTCTAGTCCACAACAATAGGAATGATGCTTTGAACAGAAGTTGCCCTTGAATGGGGGAGGAGCACGTGGGGAGTCCTCAGTTTGCAATACTGATCAAATGTAAACATCTGTCCAATGTGGATATTTTTAAAGCAGTTATCTGTTGATACAGATGGGATACCTCTAATATTTGCTATACTTTCACTGACTGGCCAGAAGTGGGGGTGCCAAGAAACAAACATGAGTGGGGGGAGCTTGAAGTGGAAAAATATTTAAATAACTGTTTAGAAGAGCAGTTAGTGTTCACTTAATTACTTAATAAAAATAGCATTCCACGGTATATAGGGATGTTATGTTCAGTAGATACCAATAACATTACACAGTATATCTGTGTGTTCTTTGTGGAAGTCCAGTAATACCTGTAGTTTCAGAAACATGATTTGACTCGATCAGTCCTTCATTAAAGTAAATCAGAAGCTGCTGATGGAGCTTCACCATCCAAACAACAGCTGGAGGAACCGAGGAGGAACCTGGAACCGAACCTGTGTTCTCCTCTCCAGCTCACACAGTATCAGCTACTTTTACACACAGAACTAATCTTTATGCTTTTTACTGCTTTCTTGTTTGTTTGCATTTATTCTACCTTTGCTAGCAGAAAGACACTGCATCACACCCTGAGAAAAATGACTTTAAAGAGTGAACGTAGTTGCCTCAGACTTTTGCCCAGTTCTGTATGTAGTATGACGTAGGCTCCCGCTGATGAGACGTCACAGGTATCCGGTACGGTATTTTTCCGTGTCCAGCCTCATGGAGTGTTGGTATGAGCAGATTTTCTTGTTCTTGCATGCTGTTTCACAGATGTGGATGAGTGCTCGGCCGGCGGTAAATGTTTGAGTGGCACTTGCGTGAACACAGATGGCTCGTTTCAGTGCCAGTGTGATGGAGGCTATCGCCTGGATGTGGCCGGTCACATCTGCCAGGGTAAAAAAGAAGACGATTCAATTTGTCCCCTAGTGACTGTTGATTGGTTTGTTTGTATCTAGCAGCTCATGCTGATTGGCTGGTTGTGCCGTTTGCCAGATATCGATGAATGCGTTGAGCTCGGGCAGAGCATATGCTGGGCGTGGCAGTGCAAGAACACGCTCGGATCCTACAGGTGTGTGGTGCCCTGCCCAGCAGGTCACACGCGAAACGCACACGGAGCGTGTGTGGGTGAGTCAACAAGGCCATTTTGGAGAATCCGCGTCTTGTGTCCATCATTGCTGTGTCCATCATTCTGCTGTGTATGTCACAGGGCTGACCCCAACTAGAGATTAAAAGATACATTACGAATTTTAGGGAGAACATTGGATCTTAAAATTCATTTAAAAACAGTAACCTCTGTTATACAGTATATGTCCAAAAGTATGTAGACACCTGCTCATCCATCCGTCCATCATCTGAATGTATAGTAATGGAGGGTTTTCAGCAGTGATAGCCTCTACTCTTCTGGGAAAAGCCTTTCAGTTATATCTGTGTGAATTTGATTGTGTTCAGCTATAAAGGCATTAGTGAGATCAGGTCCTGATATTCATTTCGGATCATTCCCACAACACCAGCTCATCCTGAAGGGACCGGATGGTGCTCCATTAGTCCAAAGAAGTTGCACTGCTCCACCACCCAGTGCTGGGGGGTTGATACCCTTCTAGCTGATGCTTATCGTTGGTCTTAGGCTCGTCTCCGGAACGCACCACTCCATTATTAATGCTTTTCTGTCAAGATCATGCAAGATAAGTGCACACACATTTTAACATCTGTGTAAGCAATTGGTGCACCTTAAATGTAGAGTCTGCATACTTTTGGGCATAACTTGTGCATGTTATAGAGAACGTTTTTACTACAAGTTTTACTACAGCTGTAAATCTCTGACCTCACACGGATTTAAAGAAGAAAAAATAAAGATTCGGAGTCATGACCAAAAGAATCAAATCAAAGAATCTCATATATCATTGAAAAAGGATACTGGTGTATAGTCCATGAGGACTCTGCGATTAAATTGAATTACCATTAGGTCGGGGCTTTTCATCTCTCATTTCGACTGCAACTCACATAAAACGACACAAACAAACTATAAATAAGCGCTGTTGACTATTTGACGACCAAGAACGCGGTATATTTGGAGATTGAGGGTACAGCCCTAGTCTGATGAAGGGGTCTCCTTGTGCTGTTGTTGTGCATCTTTCCAAGCTTTTGGGGTCTTTTGGAGTTCAGCCTGTTGGGCTTGGTCCAGCTGCTTCAGTCTGGCTGCTTCTGTCTGCCCTTGTGTCTCTTGGTGTACAGTTCATGCAACCATTTCCTCAGTTATCCGTTCATACGCTTTATTATCTCTGTCTCGTGCTTTTTGAAAGTCTTGATACATGTTCACTCCAGCGCAAGCATATTGCATTTGTTCTCAGATACTTAATAGATTAGTATTCAAATCAATCCGGATTAAAGAAGCACACTAAAGGCAGAAATATACTTGCTGTTAACTACGTACGTATGTACGTACGTAGAGCCGCGGTCCGTGTTCTGCGTTCTT
>JBBPDB010013258.1:0-12858 GCA_037974465.1 Brachypetersius altus | reverse complement strand
ACTGACCTGAAAGCCTTAACAAAATTCGATCCATTGTCTGTGACTGTTGCTGTGACCTTCTCTGACAGTCCATAAGAAGAATGAACCTGCTCAATTTCAGTGGTCAGATGTGTGTCGTCCTTTGATTCTTTTCCAGGCAAGGGCTGCTTTTTCACGATGGAAGTTGCTTGGATCAATCCCATGGGCAGTCATGCCTGTGTAGCTTTTGTTGTGACAAGTCCAGATGTCAGCGGTCGTTGACACATACTCAGAGCTCTCAAACGTTTTCTGCAGCTCACTTTCCATCACGGCGTAACATCTCTCTAGGTTCCTGTCGGAAAACGGCTGGTCTGTCCCTGCTCTCGGTATTTTGCAGATTATCTTTCGAAAAGACAGCGATTCGAGGGTAGAAAGAGGTAACATTTCTTCTACTACGTACGAGGCAACACGCTTATTTATCTCGGATTTTGATGTTGGTAGTACTTTATGTTCAAATGAAAGTTTTTGCTGCTTGTGGGGCCGCTCCTTCATGTCACTCTGTTGCTTCGCAACGAGCTTGATGTGTCCGTGCTGTCGCTGCAGGGTGGAGAGCAGCTTTCTCCCCGGGCAGAGTGTGCACTTCACCGTCAAGTTATTTTCCTTCCGTTGAACATATTCAAAATAATGACTGAATCTCCACCCGTCGAAACTAGCTTTCTGTTGCTGGGAACTTTCCTCTGAAAAAGAGCTTGCCGTTGTTGACGCTTCCATTTTTC
This sequence comes from Brachypetersius altus, assembly GCA_037974465.1. Classification (NCBI taxonomy): domain Eukaryota; kingdom Metazoa; phylum Chordata; class Actinopteri; order Characiformes; family Alestidae; genus Brachypetersius; species Brachypetersius altus. Next base: position 12,124 of record JBBPDB010013258.1, on the reverse strand, counting down.
CCCATCTGTCTTTGCGGGTGCCGCTCTGCTGCCGGCTGCCGGGTGTCGACCGATCGGTGATGGTAAATGATACCTCGTGCCAAACAGCAGACCAATCACTGTTCCATTCACGCCCCCCTCCCCTTCCCTTCTGTTCTCTGTGTTGTGTGCCTTGTGTATGATGAAGGTGCTACTGGCAAGTGTAACGCAAGTAACTAGCTCGGGAAAACTGTAATAATATTACCATTTTCAGACGAGTAATGCCTTATACTACTAGTTACTGAAAAAAGTTACACCCAATACTGGCTGTATAAAAGGAGTATTCTGCTCAACATTCATGTTTATGTTGTTCAGTGAATGAGTTTATTGTTCAATAAAATAATTAAGCACTGATAACATTTTCACAAATAAATCTGCGTCATGTTTTTTAATTGTATCCTTTTGCATATCTGTTTAAGACCAAACAAAATGTTTATATTTATGATTGTATATTACTAATTTTCAATACATTATTCAAAATTTCCCATAATTCCAGTGGAAAGTTTCCAATCTGGAATATTTCCAAAACTCCTGAACTAAAGTTCCCATAGAAAGTTTCTGTAAATTTACTGGAAATTTTGCCTGAATTTTCCGCCCCTTTGCAACCCTACCCAAGAGTGATAAGTTGCAACTAAGATCACTCCAAGAGCAAGGTGTGTGATAGTCGGCCAGGTCACGAAGGTCCTTAGGGTAACTGCTAACCAACTGAAGGCCTCTCTCATGCTGGCTAATGTTAATGTTCATGAGTCCAGTTTCAGCTAAGACCACTAGGCACCTCTGAGGTACCCTGAAGAAGGTACCTTCCCTAGACACTGCTCCCCGGGCACCGTATTCCTGGCTGCCCCCTGCTTCACTTGGTGAATGGGTTAAATGCAGAGGTTGAATTGCGTGCTGTTCACACTGTGCTGTAGTGTGTTCACGTATCGTAGAATGGTCACTTTCACAGGAGAACACAAAACAACAATGGTGTTCATGGCAGGGTTGCACAGAGAAAACCACTGCTCTCCAAATAGAGCATTGCTGCTTATCTGCAGTTTGCTAATGGTCATGTGGACAAGCCGGAAAGCTACTAGAAAACGGTCTTGTGGACAGAGACTAAAACTAGAAATGTTTGGTTTGAATGATAGGTATTATATTTGAAGGAATTCCAGCACGAGAATCTTATTCTACCATCTGTGAAACACGGGCCTGGTATGTTGCATCTCGGCCAGGACAACACTGATGGAATTGTCAGGATATCTGTCCATGAACTGAATCTCAAGAGAAAATGGGTCATGGAGCAAGACAATGATCCTAAGCACACGTCATTCTACAATAGAAAGATTAATAAAGAATAAGGTAAATGTTTTGGATTAGCCTAGTCAAAGTCCCGACCTTAATCCAATGGAGAAACCCACCTGAGCTTAAGATGTTTTGTAAATAGGAATGGACTTAAATTCCTTCAAGCCAGTGTACAGAACTGATCAATAGTTACCGGAAACATTTAACTTCAGTTATTGCTGCAAAAGGTGGTCACAACAGATACTGAAATGAAAGGTTCATACAAATGTAGATAATCCTAAATGGTTCACACATTTACATGCACCACAGTATGAACTAATAACAACTAAACTCAACCCTCCCCCATTATTATTACTACCAGTTGAGGCATACCACAGTGTGTGGCTTTTCTGTGGGGTTTTTCTGTACCCAAGAAGGATAAAAGGCTTGATCATAGAATGTACAGGAAAAAATGTTTTCTTTTTTGGGGGGTTGTGGTGGTGGTGTTGGCAGCAGATTTGGTTCTGCCCAGTGTTGATTGAATGGCTTTGGCCTCAGTTGCATGCATTGCCAAAATCTGGCCACACATTTTGGGGACACTAAATATAACATGGGACTGATACTTATTCTAAGACCCAGTTACTTTTCATTTTGACTGAGCATGACTAAAATTCTATTACATTGTGATCAAATGACTAAATCAAACATAAATTATGTGTAACAATGATCAAAGACTACACCACAGGGGTGGGTAGTAGCCTAGTAGGTAAAAACCTGCCTGTGAACACAATGACCACAAAGCTGCAGCATCAAACCCCCACTTTCTACCACTGTGTCCTTGAGCAAGATACTTGACCCTCAGTAGTGCCAGGGGGACTAGCCCTGTAACTAATGATTGTAAGGTGTGCTAGATAAGGTTGTTTGCCCAATGCCATAAATGTAAATAAGACTACTGTAGCAGGCAGTTTCTTTCTAACTTTTTATGCATATGTATTTAAATGTCTTTTGTATGTAAATGTTTTTGTGTAAAGTGACCTTGAGATTTGTGAAAGGCACTTATGAATAAAACATATTATTATTATCATTATTATTATTATTATTATTATTATTATTATTATTATTATTATTACTACTTACATTCCATGGTTCATATTTGCTTTGGGTGACCAGCTCATACTATTTTGCAACATGGTATTACATCCTTTTACTAATCCTAGAAAGCGTTATGTACAGTTTTTGAGTGATACCTACAGTGTTTCATTAAGTCAGTATTTATATAATAGTGCACAATTTAACACAATTCAGCATTTTAGCAAATAACAAATTTTTAATTGGGATTGAATATTACACTAGTATGGATCCCGAGTGTTGAGTTTACATTCAAATCTAAACTGCATGGTAACTGTGCTTTCAGAAATATCAAAAGTAAAAAAAAGCAAACCCAAGTGCAGTTTTACATACGCTGTCCAGATAAATTAAGAAGAAAATGGTGATAGAAAAGAATATACAATATACGATATGCTATATTTATCATGGCATTGAGGGTTCTTTATTCTTTCCCTTTATTTTTACTTCTGCATACAGTGAGTGATCTTGTTTCATCTTCTTTTCAGTTCTTCTAGAGGAGGGAGGTCTCTGAGAAAAACTTAGTGATGCATAATTCATGGCATCTCTCTCTTCAGCCTGGGACAGAATGCAAACATGGTAGAAGGACAAAGTTAAGACATAGATTAGCACACAGTGAAATAAGAATGCTTACTCTTATATCACTTACTACATTTTCCAGATAATATTCTATCACATCCTCAATGCATGTATTTGTCTTAAAATCCAATACAAGCTACAGATAAACACACAAATAAGTGTGTTATACACTGACCGCAAGAGATTAGTATGAACATGTTTTCCAGGTTCCAGACTACTCGCCAACTGTCAGACAGGTTGTCTACCCAAAAAACGTGACACCAAGATTATTCATTTATGGCCTTCAGTTCAGTTTCAGTTCAAAAAGAAAAATCATCTTTACAGCCCCAATTAAATTTCTATGGTAGCACTGAGCTAATGCAGACGCACAGGTAAACATGTACATCTGACACTCATAAAAAGCATTCAATAGATTTTAATGGAATCTTGCAGCAGACAATATGTATCTTAACATGAATTTGCAGTTTTCTCATTATAGAGCCCTGGTATATGCAGCTGATTTAATTCAGGTTAGACAATTTCTTAATTTGTGATGTATTCAAGACTTCCAGACAGACAAGCGTTTCTGCATAATCAATTCTACCCGTAAGTCAAAACACTGGTCAGTTTCACTGTTACTTTCTAATTATGGTTGTAGTTCATTTGGTGTAAGTTCAGGTCATAATAATGGGAGAGTTAGCTTGGTTGTAACTATCTACATACAGCTGAAAGAAATTGACAAATTGACAAAGAGATACCTGTACACCTCAAGCTTTTATGCAGTTTTAATGGGTAAGACTGTCCAGTCCTTCTCCTGGTGACCTGCCCTATTAGAAAGTAAAGGTCCAATCCAAACCAAACACACAGGTCTAATTTTCTCATTTCTTACTAATTTTATTAGGTGAAACTTGTGTTGCTAGAACTAAATCCTGCAGGTTCAGTAGATCATGAGGAGCAGGGTTGGGAACTCTTAATGGTAAGAAATGTACCATGTGAACTATGTGATTCTGTCATTTGAATTCAAAAATTCTCTCAAGCTAAATGGACCATAGTATGTGAATGAGATGAGAGAACATATTACAAAATTATATCAAACTTTTCTATGGTGGATCTAAAGTTTAAAAAAATACATTTACATTTTATTTGTATAGAAAATACAGTTAAATTGTCTGATTCATCTACTGAGTTAACTGGTGCATAAGAATAAAGGTAAAGACACTGAAGTATTCCTTTAAGAATATCTTTACACTGTTTGTATCCTATCTTGGCACTTGCATGGCTCGTAAAAAAGATGTAATCCAGCATGTAAAAAATAAAGAATGATGATAATAAACACAGAAAGAAAGACACAAATACAACCCTGCTTTTACCTGATTCAGTCGAGTGGCATTGTTGTCACCTTGGAAATGAAGAACAAAATGTACATGTTTTTGTAATGTTAACAAAGATGACAAGATGACAAAAAACATTGATCAAATGAGTTTTAAGTCTTACTTTTTTGTCTGTACTTGCATAAAAGTCCTCCCAGAATTACAGTCACACACACAAATATTATGTTTGAAGATGCCAAAGCAAGAACAGTTGAATTCGGTTGAATTCCAAAATGAATTCCAAAATCTAGATGATTCAGACGAAATAAATAAATAACATTTCAGAAAAAAAGATGAGTGAAGTGATGTAATTGAAACTAAGTTTAGACTAGTTTATTATTCAGAATGCAATGAGAATATGGAGCTTTTGAAATTAGAGTATTTTAACTAAATGAATACATTTACCTTTAATATGAAGTTCAGTTCGGTTCCCAAACAGTATATATCCTCCCACAGCCACAGCACAGTAGTAAGTTCCAGCATCAGAGAGGCTGAGGTTCCTCTTGGTGAGTTTGTAGACACAGCTGTGTGTAGGAGAACCAGTTTCTGAGCTTTTCTCACACTGATCACTCCTGTTTCCATGAGTGTAAATGATTCCTGGATGAAATTCCTCTGATCCATGTCTGAACCAGTACACACTGTGTTCTCCTGCAGAGGTGTCTGTGAGTACTGAACACTGCAGAGTCACAGAGTCTCCTGGATGAACAGCTTCAAACACAGGTTGCTGGAGAACTGTGTACTTTGTCAATGGTTCATCTAGAAAGAAGAAAATAAAGAACTGTTTCACACACAGTACTACTCAACACTGATAAGGAAAAGTCTGAATATTCCTCTTACCTTCAACAACCAAAAGGGTTCCTTCCTGAAAGGTGAGTTCATAAAGAAATGTGATCGCGCAGTTGTAGATTGCAGTGTCTGATGGCTCTAAGTTGGAGATGCTCAAATTAAAACTGCCAGCTGCTGTTTGTGTTTTAAAACGGCCACTTTTAGCAAAGTCATACTGAAATTTTCCAGGTTGATACTGATATGATGTAGCGATTATGAGGGGTTTCTCATCAAGTTTTTGTTTGATCCAAACAATATTAGTTGTTCTTTCTTCTGACCCTTTGCAGGATAGATGAACACTGTCTCCAGCATTAGCGACCTTCAGACGATCCTGATGAACTACGTTACCAGCATAAAAGACTGGAAAACAATCAGGTCACATAATTATATAGTTTTCTCTGGAATAATCATTAAAACAATCAGGTCACATAATTATATAGTTTTCTCTGGAATAATCATTAAAGTGTTCAGTCAATAAAGTGCCAAAGGTATTTATACTCACAGATTTGGTTGAAAAGAACAAAAACTAAAAGGTATCTTCTCATTTTCAAAGAGTGAAGGCCGGTTTCTAGAACAAAAAATAAAAGGTTAAAGAATTACTGGAATGAGGATTTTGTTAGTCCACTCACAGTAACCATCTCAGTTGGTGATCTTTAGTCAAATGTGTAGAAAGATGCTGCTTTCAGGCTGGCTGATAGTGTGTAAAAATAGGTCAGAATTGTGAAAGAGAGGATGTAACTGTACACCAGGGGGAGTTTTTTTCCAGTTCATCTTTTCCTATTTACTGTCCTATTTACAGTTTAAGATAAAAGACTAAAAAAGACGTAGAAATGGCTTCAAATATATGCTGCCTCATATTTACACACTTTCTGAGGAGGATCCTTCAACAAATGACATTTTCTGCAGTTCCCGATTAGTTACTGTATGCAAGGTAGAGTGATACTGAATTTGTTCAAAAAAATCTTTTTATATCTCTTTTCATCATTATTATAATGATTATTATAAAAGTTTTAGATTTTAGAATTTCCACATGTGCTTGAGGCTCTGAATTTAAAGAACAGACAAATATATTGGCATTGCATTTCGTTTAGGGCACATGTGTTCACAGTCAATAATTAGTGTTGCTCTGAAATGTATTTCTGAAATTAAAGGGATAATGTGGACACAAGTCTTACATTTGCATAGTGTAGAGTCCAGGGCTGGACTGGGACCAAAAATCTTAACGGGCATTTTGAGACCGGCCCATCCTTGGGGGAGGGGTGTTAACAGGAATACATGCCCACAGGGGCCTCTCTCTTGTTGGTGTTCTTGGGGGTGGCTGCCGAGGGTATCCCGCACCCACGGGGGTCCTCTCCTTGTCATTTTTGGGGGCGGGGGGGTGGCTGCTGACAGGATTCCGTGCCGGCCCAAATACCTGACTGGCTCAAATTAACAATTCATTTACCTCTACTTTCACGGGGAACATGCACTCTCCATATTGCGCACTAACCCCAGGCATGAACTCAGAAGAAACATGAAGCTATTATCAAGTAAAAAACAAATAAAACCAAAACCATCCAGTTGGTAAAATAAACTTTATCAAAATTATATAAATATATTTCTGTAAATTCATTGCAAACGCAACTCTCCAAATAGAAGTAATTAAGTTCATGTACTGTACTTAAGTAGCATTTTCACATATCTACTGTAGGATACCTACTTCTTAAAAGTAATTAATTAAATTATCTAAATGTGGCCAACAATACTTTTCCCCAACAATGCTTGTGTGTGTGTGTGTGTGTGTGTGTGTGTGTGTGTATAAGAGAGAGAGAGAGACAGAGGCAGACACAGAGAGAGATTTTTGTTATGACATAGGCCCACCTAGCCAATGAAGATGACCTCGAACTTTAGGTCCGGTATATTTAATTTTTTGGATGGAAGTAAAATATTTTGCAACCAACACTGTCCAACTTGGATTTATGGTGTCTTGCAGCTTGCACACCATCTATCATGTGTAGGCTATAGTTTGTGGGTCAGGAACAGTTGTGTTTAGTCAAGTAACCCAGGTTAGCCCAAGTTTGCATCACTAGCTAGCTATTAAGGCTACCAATATCCTAGCTAAATTTGACAAAATCTGAAGTAGATGTAACCCAGTAGATAGAAATTTAGATGATTTAATGGACAGCTGTTGCTTGCTTTAGTGTGCATTTCTTGATGTGCTATTACAGTTCCTTTTGCTATTTTTCAGTTCTATAATGCCAGTAGTTCATTGCTGTTTTTCACTGGACATTGTGGTAGTCTCCGCCACTGGTAGAACAGGGAATAGCACGACAGAAAAAAAAGGAAAAGAGGATTGCTAGAAAGATACCCGAGTGAGACAGATGAAGAGAGCAGAGAAATCAGATTAATTTGAGCAGTTTTTGGAAAACAAATTATTGGAACCGTATCTATTATATGTTCTTTGACAGAATTCGGATAAATTCTTGTCTTTCAAAGTATATTTTCTTGACATCTTAGTGAGTTCTAAACTTTCCTGTTTGTTAGCCACGTTGAGCTAAAGCTAGATCTGTACATCTTAACTGTGATGATTTCGCATTTCATTAAATTGTTAAACTTAGAATCTTTTTTATTTCATATTGCCAGCTTTAATTGTACATGTGTTTAAACTTTATACTTTATTTAGATTTTTTGTCCAGTCAAATGTTGATTGAGTCCTTTATTGTCACGGTGGCTAATCCCCCGGGACCAAGAGCTATCATGGGAATCACGGGCAGGACACCAGAACTCCATGATGGGTTACTTTTATTACCAGAAAACAAAGGAGCGCAAGGGCTCAAACAAAACAGGCACAGATATCAGGAACGAAGCAAAAACAGAAAGCTCTGACACGACGAAGAACCGGCACAGGACTGAACCAAACACAGGCTTATATACAGAGACATGCACACGAAACAGGTGGGGACTGAAATCATGAAACAGGGAACACATGGGGAAACAGACACATGATACAGGGGAAACAGAACACACAACACAAGGACAGAACATCACAATAAAAGACACAAAAAAAAACCCAGACCATGAACAGAATAAAAATAGAAAAGTAGCGGCCTCTAACGGCCGCTGACCGAGCCATGACAGTACCCCCGTCTCTATGCCGCAACTCTGGGGCGGCAAGGCCCAAAAACACGGGGTACTGAAAACACGTCCAAGAACCAGGAAAAAACAAAAAATGGATGGGGCCCTCGCTGACAGGCGAGCAGGCAGGCAGACCAGCAGGCTGGCAGTCCCCTCCGGGAGACTGGTCGGGCCCCTCGCTGCCAGGCGAGCAGGCAGGCAGGCCGGCAGGCAGACCGGCAGGCAGGTTGGCCCCTCCGGGAGCCCGGACAGGCCTCTCACAGATGGGCGAGCAGACCAACAGGCCGCCCCCTCCGGGAACCAGGACAACCGGCAGGCAGGCCCCTGCAGTGGATGAGACGGGCCCCTGATAGGCAGGCAGAAGGGCCCTAATTCTAGCCTGGCTGGGCATGAAGTGCCTAGGCCAGGAGCTGCACCATCAGGGGCAGCACAGACATGGACTGGACAGTCGTGGGCTGAACAAACGGGAGCTGGACAGGCAGGGACCGAAAGGACCTGGGCTGGACAGACGGGGACTGAAAGGACACTGAAGTGAGCAGAACAGACCGGGACTGGACGGACAGGGGCTGAGCAGTCAGGGACAGGGGCTGAGCAGTCAGGGACAGCCACACACTCAGGAACAGCAGCCACACACTCAGGAACAGCAGCCACACACTCAGGGGCTGTGCTACACTCAGGGGCTGCGCGGTCAGGAGAGGTGCAGTCAGGGGCTGAGCGGTCTCACTCAGACACACACACATGCCCGGACACCCACTCGCGCTCAGACATACACACTCGCTCAGAAAAAACACACGCGCTCCAACCCACACTCGGGGGTTGAGCTGCACTCGGGGGCTGAGCTGCACTCTGGCTCGCCGCTAATGGCAACCTCCTGGCTAACCCAGGCCTCTGAGCTACCACTACGGCTGTCTAAGGGGGCCTTACTGTGGCTGGTTGCTGACGGGGGTTCCTCAGCTGAGGCGTCCGGCTCCAGCAGGCAAGGCTCGATGTCGTTGGTGACGCGGGTGAGCTGCTCCAGCTGCAGCTGAATCGACTGGAGCTGCTGGTGGAACGCAGCCCCAGCCGGAGTGCTCGGGTCCGGGGGACACTCCTGGAGCTCGCTGAAGTGAGAAGCTCCAGCTGCAGCTGATTTTCCCGGAGCTGCTGGTGGGGAGAGAGCGCCAGGAAAACGCCGCCTCTCGTGGCGGCAGGAAACACGCCGTCCTCCAGGACGGCAGTGGGAGCGTTTCCTCTCTGGCGGCCGGGAACTCGCCGCACTCCAGGACGGCTGGGGAAGGGAGGGCAACCACGCCGTCTTCTTGCTCCCTGACTCTCCGCTGCACCGCAGCTCGCGACCCTGACACCGACCTCCTGTCGGCTCCTCAGCGAGCCCGGTCCCACCTACCACCTACCACATCTCCCTCCTCGAACCTCGAACGGGGCTACTCCCAGCCACTCCTACGCCCAGGTGTTGAGGGCCTGGTTCCACCTGTTTAATTCATCCCTTCCTTCTTTGTGGTTAAGGTAGGTTCTTCTGTCGCGGTGGCGAGGGCTAAGCCCCCCATCCAGCTGTCTGGGATCAGATTTGACTGACTTTGGGACAGAGGCCTGCTTTAGATCTGAGGTGAGTGAATACTTCCTCCCGTTTGGGCCACCACCATTGAAAAGGACATTCAATTCTTTTCAATTCAATTTTATTTATATATCGCTTTTTAAAATCAGGTTCTCACATAGCAGCTTTACATAGTCCAGGTCCAAGCCCCTAGTGAGTAAGACAAAGGCTCAAATGGGGAACCCGTCCTCCTCGGGTCGACCAAGAGAGAAAAGAACGAGAATAGTACATAAATAACAAGAGATGGCCTCAGTGAACAAGGTTATAGGCAGATAGGCCCTCTATGGCTAACAGAGTTGAGGTGACTAAGTGTCCAGAGGGTAAATACTATTGGAAGAGGAACTGAGAATCCATAGTCCATAAACATCAGGATCAGGAGGAATAATCTCCACCCGGGCTTTAGGCAGCGGTGGCCCAGCTTGGGGAAGTGTCCGAGTGGTGCCGGGACCGGTCGAGGGCAGTTACCAACGGTGGTCAGTCCAGGAAACGTGCAGCAGTTCCCCTCGGAGAGAACAGAGGAGAGAGTTAGTTCTGTTTAGCTTTGCAGGGTTGTTTATATCTGTGAGGAGTGCAAGTTAAGACGCCAGCATCTCTAGCTAGATCAGCCTAGCAAGAAAGGGCAGAACCGAGAGGTATGATGGGTATGAGAGCGCCCCCTGGGATACTGGCACTACCACTCCACCGTCAACAAACCTAAGTGAACGTGAGGCGTTGTGGGGCGACACCACCATTGTCACAGTTTACTGGAATTCTCTGTCCCACCGCCTCCCAGCTCTACACCTTTCATCTAACAAGAAAAATTTACTACAAAGAGCCTGACTAAACAAATATGTTTCTGTCTGTACTTAAACACTGAGACTGTGCTATATATGAGAATGCTCTTCCCCCTTGAGAAGCTTTCATAATTCTGGGTACAAGTGAGTAGTCAGCACCTTGGGATCTGAGTGACCGTGGAGGTTCATAGTAGAAGATTCACAGAGGTAATCTGGTGCAAGGCCATTTAAGGCTTTATAGGTCATTAGTAGAATTTTGTAGTCAATACAAAATTTAATCGGAAGCCAATGAAGTCTAGAAAATTGGGCTAATGTGCTTGAATTCCTGGTTCTAGTGAGGACTCTAGCTGCCGCATTCTGGACGTAATAATAGAATCTGGAAGTAATAAGACTAGTTTTTCTGCATCATGGCGACATAATGCACTTCTTAACTTAGCAATGTTTCATAGATGAAGGAAAGCTAATTTATTAACAGTATTTATGTGTATCGAACGAAACATCTGGATCCAAAGTGACACAGAGATTCTTTTAACGCTGTTAACGCTGTTTAACGCTTTAAACAGTTAACACTGGAGAGGCTGAGGAACCAGCAAGATCAAGCAGCTTTTGTTTCTTGCAGCTTTTGGGCCTAGAAGAAGGACCTTCATTTTATCTGTATTGAGTAAGAGGAAGTTATGTGACACCTAGTCTTTTTTATATTTTTAATGCAGTCCCCAATCTTATTTAATCTAGATTCATCATCGGGATTTGCAGAGATATAAAACTATGTATCATCTACATAACAGTGAAAGCTAATTCCATGTTTCCGAACAATCATCCCTAGTGGCAGCATGTACAAAGTGAATAACAGGGGTCCTAAAACATAACCTTGTGGGACACCATATTTTACTTTAGTGGGTGCTGAGGATTCCCCGTTAACTCTAACAAATTGATAGCGGCCGGTCAGATACGATGGAAACCAAGATAAGGCGGTTCCAGTGATTCCGACAAGGTTTTGTGGTCTGTCCAGTAAAATAGCGTGAAGTGTCTGAATACTGAAGTGTGTAATAGTTTGTCACTGTCAGGTTGTGTCCCAGAGTTAATGAACACCTCTGATCTCTCTCTGCAGTCTGTGGATTCTCCAGCAGAAGAGAATTTGTGAAGTTGGGTGAAGATGACTGTGTGTCTGTTCAAGATGCTTTTCCTGATGATCATGGCTTTGTGTGTAATAAAGGCAGGTGGAGTTCATTAAAACATTCCTCCACAACAAAAACACAGACACTGTGTAAATATTAATAACATTTGTGCGCACTGCACATGGTGAATGGGTTAAATGGATTAAATGTGTTAAATACAGAGAAGAATTTCATGCTGTTCACATTGTGTGCTGTGATGTGTTTACATATGACAAAAATGGTCACTTTACACACACGCTATATATATATATACACTCAACAAAAATATAAACGCAACACCTTTGTTTCTGCTCCGATTTTTCATGAGATGGACTT
>JBBPDB010013247.1:0-12859 GCA_037974465.1 Brachypetersius altus | reverse complement strand
TAATAATAATAATAATAATAATAATAATAATAATAATAATAATAATAATAATAATAATAATGATAATAATAATAATAGCAATAATAATAAGACCAACAACAATAACAAAAAAATAATCATAATAATCATAACAATAGTGTGTTATATTTAATGTCTTCGTGTGTATTTGTGTTTTTAAGCATTCAGTATTAACTCATCTAGAAATGCTGTTATACATATATATGTATATCTGATGTCCCGGACTCGGTGGTCTTGGACACGGGTCTTAGTGGGGGGCGCATTCCTCCTAAACCCCCCGGAGAGGAGGACCGCGCGCGGCCGTTACCTTCTCGCGCCTCCAGAGCAGCACGTGGTCCGAGCGCTACAAACACCCTTTACCCTTCTGAGAAAAAACACAGCGTGAAGAGCTGACAGATTAAAACTGACCCAGTCAGCAACCAGACAGTCTGTAGAAACACACACGAGGAGACAGGCACGAGCGTACATAGTTTATTTTACAATATTATTGTATGTATTATTATATAGCATGGCATTAAATTCACCCTATATATATATGTGTGTGTGTGTGTGTGTGTGTGTGTGTGTTGATAAAGATAACAGTGGTGGAACTGAGAGCATAAAATATTGTACATTGTATCATTCACTTGGTCGGGAGATCTGAATTACTCTTGCTTTAGTCATATATTTGCATGATCATATGTGCAATTTTACTACTTTATATTCATATTGAGCTAGCTTTCTTTCCACAGATTTTATTTAGATTTTACTTCATTTAATTTTTATATTTATTCGATTTTATTTAAACATACATTAGACGTATATATTTTATTTTATTATTGTGTTTTATCTTACTCTTTTATTTTACATTATTCTGGTGTCTTGTGTCTCACGGTGTCTGTGTGTTGTGGCAGCAATTTCCTCCGGGATAAATAAAGTTTTCTGATTCTGATATAAGGTTTTCATGAACCACTGAGATTCTGTCTTTCATGCTGAGATTCATGCTCCATTTTTTGGAGCATCAATTACTCTCCCAACAACAGAAAGGTTTCAAACAGCTTCCAGAAATGCTGCTGTACAGTTACACACACACACCCCTTCTCAAACACCACATCCGAGCAATGCTGGGCAAGTAAATAGCACCCAGTACTCAAGTGTTAATGTGTCAGAAACAACTGTGTGCAAAACAGCTTAGTAACACAAAACAGTTTGTTTACATACAGTCCAACGTTTCTGCACAGCACAGGTTTTTACCACATATGCATTTTTTTTATTCTTGTTAAATATTGGAAAGTGAGCAACTAGAAAATGAAAAATAGTAAAATAAAACCAGATATTTTTCTAAGCTGAAAGAATCTGTAACAGTGCAGGTCTGAATCCTATTGGCTGGTTTTGTGGTGCAGAGTCCCATTCTAGACTGCCTTTTAACTTTAAATGTACTTGTTACTGTTTCAGGACTTAATAGCACATTACATATAATTAAAACCAGTTGTCAATTGATCCACTGAACAAAAATATATATACAACACTATTGTTTTTGCTCCCATTTTTCATGAGCTGAACTCATTTTCTACATACACAAAAGACCCATTACTCTCAGATCTTGTTCACAAATCTGTCTAAATCTGTGTTAGTGAGCACTTCTCCTTTGCTAAGATAATCCATCCCACCTCACAGCTGTGGCATATCAAGGTGCTGATTAGACAGCATGAATATTGCACAGGTGTGCAAGGTTCTATAGAAAATCCAGGGTATAATATGAGAGCCATGGTGTGTGGGGTATTGATACAATCATTGGGAGATGCCACGGCAATCTGTTGGAGTCTAAACCCCACTCCTGACCTCCACAGCTCATAGTGTGGAGGTATTTCACCCGCAGTAACAATATGGACAGTTAGAATTTGTTAAGACACCTAGTGGTTCTGCAATGGGAACAGTTCAAAGAGATATAGTGATTTTTCACTTTTCAAGGTCACAGTTCACAAAGTAAAGGGACATTTTCACCTTTGTGCAAGTGCCTTTGAAACTTTTAATTTGAGGTTCAACAGAAATTGCAAATTTAAAAAATATTTGAAGTGCAAGGCAAGGGAAGTCGATTCGAGTTTATTTCTATAATCTATTTTCATGCACAATTTGCTTTACAGAAATAGGATTAAAAAGTACTAAGCATAAAAATAGTATCAAGTGAAAACAACAGAATTAAAGGAATTTAAGAATACATAATCAATACAAAAATATAAGTGTGACTGAAGTGCAGATATTTAAACACCTAAGCCCAATAATGAAGAACAGCTACTTTAACGTGGCCTTTAGGACGAGCCAGAAGTCCCATGAATAAGCTGAGTTTGAAGTGTGGGAGACAAAAGAGCTCCTGGGTGGGGAACGACAGCCCTGGTGCTGTCAGCGGAGGATGCGGGAATAAAAAGGAGGGGATGTAGAGCCAGTTTTGGAGGACGAGGCGAAAGGTTAGAGAAGAGGGGTGAAGAGGAAGGGGGGAGTGAGTAGTGAAGTGGAGAGGAGAGGAAAGCAGGTCAGAACACTTCTTGGCTTGACGCAGCTCTGTCGGAAGAGGTCTTCCCCCTCTCCCCCTCTCCTTCCCTCTCTTTGTTGACCCTTTTCTCTGCCTTTGCACATCGTTTGTTTTTCCGTCACATGGCCCTCTCTCACTCGCTCTCGTTCTGCTTCCGTCCCTCTCTCGCTTTCTCCCTCTCTCTCTCTCTCTCTCTCTCTTTCTCTCTCTCTCTCTCTCTCTCTCTGTCTCTCTTTCTCTCTCTGTGTCTTTCTTGCTCACTCACTCTCTCAGGCATCCCCTTGAGTTGTTGAATTGTTGATATTCTGGCTCAGTTACACCCCTAGCAATCCTTTCTACACACACACACACACACACATTTATCCAGACTCAGCAAAATACAAGGTGTTCCGACAAACCAAATACCTTTGTGCTGCATGGCTCGCCCTACCTACACACACACACACACACACACACACACACACAAAATACAAAGTAGAACTTTCATTCAGGATTTTCATGCTATTTGTGTGAATGGAAGACAAAAACAACACTTAAGACATTTATTATCTGCTGACCAAGGCAGATAAATGACCCCAAACAGATGGTGTGTCAATGTGTGTGTGTGAGTGTGTGTGTGCGAAAACACGTGTGTGTGTGTTTGTGTGTGTGTGTGTGTCTGTGTGTGCACGTGAATGTGTTTGGGATGGCGGATCGGATGGCAGTGCCCACTTTCTGTCTTTGGGAGCACCTCACCCAAGATTCATGCGGCTCTACTTCAATGAGTCACTGAGACGGCTCTGCTTTACTGCTGTAATCAGACTGCTAATAATGCCAGGGCCTGCAGTTCACTATTGTCTGCTCTTTTATAGCCCCCACACATCTCCGCTTTCACACACAGTTCGTCCTTCCTGCTCTCAAAGCAGGCCTTTTTAAAAAAAAACTTCACTGCAGCGCCCTCAAATGGCTTTCTAATTGATTAACTACAGGTTGACATCTGCTGGTCAGAGAAGATCAGAATAACCTTAAACCTTAAGAGGAAGAAGGGAAGATGAACTAAACACTTAAGAACTGAATGACTATACTTAGTACATCCAGAATCTATGAAACAGATTCAGAAAAAGTTACTGTTTCTGCAGCGACTGAAATGACACATAGAGGTGCAAAGATAAAAAAAAATAATTTATAAAGTCTAAAAAAATCAAATAGAAGTACAAAACAGTTATCTATGTAATACACCATACTCCATAGACAAAATGCTGTGATATAAATGCTGTGAGATAAACAACTTACTGATAAGTGATTTACTAGTAACATACATAACGATTTGGAGTTGTTCTCTATACTGAGTCCATTATTGCATGTAATAGAAATCAGTAGTAGGTAAGCAGTAAGTAATACTGAAATAAGTAGTGATTTCTGACAAGGCAGGACTATTACACATATTAAGATATTGCACATAATTAAACAACATCCGGCAAAACTACAAACAATCAAAATGGAGGAAACAAGTTAAAAAATGCTTATCCACTAGCACAGAAAGTGGACTTCATCTCTTTTTTTTCATTTTTTAAATATGAAGTTTCAAAAGTAGTCCATATTAAATACATTGTTTTCGTAATGTCATGAAAACTTGTGGATTTACAGCCAGCCATCTATAGTTTAGCCCAGTTCGCTCTGAAGTTATAAGGAGTGTTTCAGCCTTTTTAACTGAGGCTCAACGCAGTGCAGTCAATCAGAACAGTGGTCAAACAAGAAAATCCCAAGCAAATAATGGTGTGCGGATTCAACCAGGCTATAAACAATCCACACACTCTAATAAGAGAACATTTCAGTGGACATACTACACTTTGAAGCTTCAGTTAAATTTAATCTCCACTTGAGGGCAGTACAGAGTCACTGTTCTTAATAGGGTTACAATTAGGAAGGGATTATCCCTCGGACCGCTTAGGGCCCTCAAGGTGCTAGAAACGACCCTGGCCACATCAGAACAGAGTACCATGCACATTCCGTGCAATTGCAAATTGACATTTTAAAATCTGTTTTCTTTGTTTCTGTTCAGTAGCGTCCCTGTTTAAGTGAGGTGAAGCCGTCAAAATAGCCATTTAAAATATTGTGTTATACATTGTGTCGCTGTGTTTTGGTTCATCTGTGCAAAAAATGCTGTTGTTCAGATTCTGATTTTAAGAATTACATGGGCTTTGACTAAGTCTTAACAGCAATCATTTGGTGGGGCTCAGGAAAAACCTTTTTAAAAATCATTTACCACTAAAATGACTTCTAAACCTTATTATATCTAGTATTGTTGATTAAAATTTCAAAACGCTTAACAAACACAGCACAACAATTAGAAGCAGCATGAATGCATAAAAAGTCCATGACATGAGGCGAAATGGGCGGGGTTAGTGATTAATAGGCGGGGTGTACAATAGGTGGGGTTATTCTACAATGGGATGGGTCACACACACTGATGGGCGGGGCTATGCTGCATGGGCGGGTTTACTCGAGCGTTTGCAAGTGTAATAAGTGGCAGCAACACACAAGTGTGTGTGTTCATGCAGTAATGGCTCGTGACATTTTATTGTGCCAGCACAAAAATGCCACCCCCACTTTAGTTCTGCAACTCACAAATAACACAAATACCATTTTAGAAAGATCTCTGCAGTCAGTTCAGCACCCAGCCTGCAGTACTACCAGATACCAGAACCACAAAAAACAGCAAAAGTCACTGTTTATCAAAATGAACAGCCCAATTTGGATAAGGAGTGATTAAACAGGCCAAAAGGACATGAACAATAGACAGAAGCAGAAGAAAGAGTCAGAAAACTTGACTGATCCCAGAGGACATTGTCCTCATCTACATATTATGGCTAAAATCAGTAATTTATTTCATCTCTATATGACACTAAATCCACACGTTGTTCAGTCAACATGTGCAGAAGACTAAAATGACACTCTTTAAATCAGGGGTGTAAAATCTTATCCACAAAGGCCCGGTGTGGCAACAGGTTTTCATCCAAACTGGCACTGAAACTCACCTGATCATATTTGAAGACTGAGGCAAAGTGGAATCAGGTGTGCTGCTGATTGTTTGGATTGAAAATCTGCAGCCTGCAGCAACACCATTTGTTGACAGCCCTGCTTTAAATAAATTCATACAAAAGAAAGTGCCTGTTTTACATCATTAATCACCACCATAGTATGGATCTCATACTCTCCAGCATGGATTAGAGGAGACTGGGTTCTCCTTTTGAGTCTTGGTTTGTACCAGTGTTTCTTTCTCCAGCCGTGGGAGTTTCCCTGGCTTCTGTCACTCTTGGCTTGTTCACAAGAGCAGACCCGGTTTCAGTAAAGCTGCGTTGGAACAGATACTTGACTCATTAATGATCTGCATGATGGCCTAATGGTTAGAGCTTTGTCTCTGCAGTCAGAAGGTCGTGGTTGAATCCCATGACTGCTAGTGGCACCACTGTGGAACAGATACTTGACTCATTAATGATCTGCATGATGGCCTAATGGTTAGAGCTTTGTCTCTGCAGTCAGAAGGTTGTGGTTTAATCCCATGACTGCTAGTGGCACCACTGAGGTACCCTTAAGCAACACACCGTCCGCACACACTGCTCCCTGGGCACTGTGTTCCTGGCTGCCGGCTGCTTCACTTGGTGAATGTGATAAATGGAGAGGAAGAACTTCACACTGTTCACACTGTGTGCTGTGTAGTGTGTTCAGTTGTAACTACAATTACTATACATCGGGGTATAATTATATACATAAAGAAAAAACTATATATAAGACTGTATTATTGACTCTCTTCCATTCTTTAAATCCCACCTCTTTAGATCTGCTTATTCTGTCTGACCTGGTCATGGTGCTACACAGCAAAAAGCAGGAGAATTATGTTACATTTTAATTTTAATTTTCTGTACCTCACACTTTGTCAATGAAATGCGTCTCCACTTATGTGAAGCTACTTCAGTGATAATAGTGCCACTTGTAGATTATCTTTATCCTGCTAAACATGAATGAGAGTGAGTGAGTGAGTCACAAGCCAAGCCAAAGCCTATATTTGTTGTAGTTCCAACTCATTATGAGGTCATTTTTTCCTAAAAGGTCTGGAACTTGTATTGTGACGTTATCTTTTATTTAAACAAGAACTGAAGAGTATTTACCAAAAACAATGTATATCATGACTAACCATGGACAAAGCTACAGAATAGGACTGTGTTGCTGTTGTGTAGTTTGGAAAGAGTTAAAATACAAACAACAGTGAAATGACAATGGTCATTGGAACAACAGTACCACCGTGTGGATTTTAGCTGTAATTTACCAGACTCAGCTGTGTCAGGTTTTTGAAAGCTGGAATATAGTAAATGGACTGTAGACCAGGGGTAGGTAACTCCAGTCCTGGAGGGCCGGTGTCCAGTTTGATGGTAGTTCTCCTCAAACACATTCACCTAACCTGAAAATTAACTGGCCATGTGAATCAGGTGTTTCTGAGCAGGGAAATCACCAAAACGTCCTGGACCACGGCCCTCCAAGACCGGAGTTGCCTACTACCCCTGCTGTAGACTGACTGATAGTTTACAAGGAGCTTGGTGGAGAACCTCTGTCCCTTTTACTGTTATTATCCCTTAACCTCGACCCCACAATGAATTGTATTCGGCTTGGTAATTGCCTTAAATTAACCTAGAATTGAGCTGGAATAGGTATAATGTACTTAAAAACATGAACTTTTCTTTCTGTCACATACACTAATGCTGTTCACATAACTTAAAAGTAAAATCCTGTGTCTCAATCCAAGAAGATGATCAAATGTGATTGTCAACACTTTTCCTTTTAAAGAAGATTGTTCACAATGATTTAGGGTTTAGTGTCAGTGAAGAAACCTGGTTAAAGGATCCCGTAGTTTGTTTTAATTAGTTAACAAAATAGTTTCTTACTTAACTAAATAAAAAAAAGAGTATAACTTCATCTCAGCCTAAAAATAGGCATATCTCATATTATATGCAATTAAACCACTTATATTTCTTAATCATACCTCTACTCTCTACTTCAGTGTTCGTAAAGTCCACATGTGGAGCTCTATCTGTGGTAAATTAGTTGCCTGGGGCAACCTTTTTGGAATCTGGGTTGTATGATGTCACATGGTGCTAATTAGGACTAACTGTGATGTCATAAATGTGATCACATGGGTCAGGTGTGCTTGTCTGTTTCAGTGCAGTTTCTTAATGTTGCAAGTTGGTTTTAATGTTTACATTTTAGCCTGAAACTGATTAAATGTTGGACCATAAAAAGCATCTCTGCTTTAGAAAATATCAGATGTATGGCAGGTAAAGTTCTCTTATCACAGAGAGATTTGGGATGACCGGCACTGTGGTGAAGCCTTTTCCAGAATGATGCACGAAAAAACAGGATCAAATCAATATTAAACATGCAGCGATATTTTTCATGCTCTCTAAAAGCATAGGATTCGTTTTGTTAACTCATCTGGGTCCTCTGGTTCTACTTTTACTATCTTATTAGACACTTGTGTTATCCATGCTTTAGTCTGTTCTCAGTGGCTGCTTTTGGCTGTATATTTATATTGGCAAAGATTGCATAAGCAATTTAATTCAAGTTACACCAGAGGCTAGGTTCACTTACTGTAAAATAGGTAAATATATTATACATTAATATACAGCAAAGGTCAAACTGCAAAAATCAAACTGTTTAAAACCGTGTCTTTCTGCAAAGTTAACATTAACATTAGAATAAATGCAAACATATAAGAAAGCAGTAAAAAAAAAATTCTGGTTGGAAAAAAGTAGTTGATATTGTGTGAGCTGGTAGGAGAACACAGGTTCGGTTCCAGGTTCCTCCTCAGTTCCTCCAGCTGTTGCTTGGATTTGTGAAGCTCCATCAGCAGCTCCTGATTTAATTTAATGAAGAACTGATCGAGTCGAACCAGGTTTCTGATGGAAACTACAGTAATTCTGGAAACTCACTGATCTACTGAATATAACATCACTATTTACTGTAAAATGTTATTTATATTTATTCTTTTTGGTTTTATTTCGTAATATTAATGTGAAGAAAGCACTCGCTGCCCATTTAAACAGTTAAATATGTTTTTCTATTACTTTTGCACAGTACTGTACATGTGACACTGGTGCAGCAATGAATGTGTTTGTTCTGATGTAAGAGTTTCTTACATAAAAGACAAGAATACAGCATGTGACTGATCATTTTGATCAGAGGGGAACTCTCCAGGCGTTTTAGGAAGTTTTAGGAAGTCACTGTAAAATGCATGGTATTTGTGACATAAGTTTCATGAAGAAGTGCCCGCTACTCCCTTGCCTTTCATTTTGATCACAGTCACATGCTAGCACACTTCCACACATTTGTGCAACAGCTGACCATAATATGAAACTGCATGTGTCCTCAAATAGCTCATCTAATTTTCATTTCCACAAGGATCCACACGGCCTCAATCAGTGAAGGCCTTCAAGGTTGCCAGCAAATTATCTCTGTTGGATTTGGCATAGAAGACACAGCATAATATAACTCAGTTTCACACCTTTGCAATTTTCTAGATGAGTGTGTAGGGTGGCACTGTTTGCCTGTAAAAAAAACTTTATCTTGGCCAAAGGCTGTAACTTAGATCAGCCATTCCCTGCTTAAAGTGGTGAGATATTTACCTTTAGAATAAAGGCAACAAATAAAGGTTTGATTAATGCAAGTTAGGCATTTAATCTAGTAAATATGTATAATTTACAAAGGTGACTAAGCAGTCTGTGCATGTGTATGTGTGGTAATTCTGGAATTCCCCAGTAAAGGGATCGGATTAGGCAGTAAAGGGATCGGATTAGGCAGTAAAGAGATCTGATTAGGCAGTAAAGAGATCTGATTAGAAGTTCCTCAAGGTTTTCTAAATATCAGAATAAATATGACCTGAAACAACTTCAGATTTTCATGCCAGTACCAAAATTAGATAATGACCCTATAGAAGACAAAATGTCGTATTTGGCCATTTATTAATTGAGGAAAATGGTCAAATATCACATATCTGTAAGGGGCAAAAGTATTTACCTAAACCCCTCTGGTAATTAACGATCAGTCTTGCACATCGGTTTGGAGGAATTTTAGCCCATTCCTCCATACAGAACAGCTCCAACAGCTGTTAGCGAGTTTCCTCACGAGATTCTCATTAACTACTTGCTTCAGGCCCTCCCGTGACATATCTGTTGAGGTAAGGTCAGGACTTACCCATTCCAAAATGTTAACTTTATTATTCTTTTTTCCACCATCCTGCCCCAGATGTGGCAAAACAATAATACTACCACCACCATGTTTCACAGAAGGAATCAGGTTCTTATGCTGTAACACAGTCTTTTCTTTTCTCCAGTATAACTTAACATGTAATGCGTAACTTAACAAAACCCATTTCCTAATTCATTTCTGGCTTGTCCACAGGATCTTTTTTAAACTTTAGACAGACTGCAGTAGTTTTAGTGACATTCTTCTTGTTACTTTACCATAATCAGCACTGTTGTTCTGTTGTTCTGCAGTGTTCTTTTGATGTTGGACTCATTAATGAGAAGACTTCCTTTCGTTGCTTAGAAGTTACCCTGGAGTCCTTTGTGACTTTGCCTTGTTCTTTGTTGGTCGACCACTCCTGGGGAAGGTAACAATGGTCTTGAATTTTCTCTAATTGTATACAATCTGTGTGACTGTGGATTGGTGGAGTCTTTACAGATGGTTTTGCAACATTTTCCAATATGAGCATCAGAAATTTGCTTTGTTTGTGCCATTATCTCATATTATATCTTGACTTCCACAAAGTGAAGCTCCTTTTTAACACTGGTCTCATAGATCATTCCTCTACATTACTCTGTTTGAGGGTTTCTGTTTAATCTAATTTCTTTGAGTCAAGTTTTTATTTAGTCTGTTTTAAAATACAGTAGGATTGTTCCTACTGTAGATGGAGTGTCTTCAGATGAACTCCTCATGCACGTTGGGTTACTAAGTCTTGAAGTACATGTGCAAATTAATTAGGTAATGCATGATACGTGCACATCAGCAGCACAGTCACCCAACACATCAGTGTGACTGCTGAGCAGAGAGTTGCCCACAAATCACATAATGATAATGTTCAGTAACGGTCCTATGGTGGACCCTTTTTAACTAATGGATTGTGTATAACACTGGATCCCAGCCTCTGTACACTTTTCCTCCACTGTGTGTTTTTTTACCTGCTTGATACAGTTACTCAAAACAAGAAATGTTTTATGTAAGATAATGAAGGGTAATATGATATAATGAAGGGAAACTTCATTATCTCACATTATATCTTCACTTCCACAAATAAAAAAGCTGGCCATTAAAAATGATCACGTTTACAGTGTTTGTATCATTTGTTTAATTAGGTTCTCTTTATCTACTTTTAGGATTTCTATGAAATGGGTTCACAGAAGTTCAATCACCACTGCATACTGCTTCATTATTGAATTACAAAATATAAACCATAACATTAACGCAGGTCAAAACAGTCTTGTCTTTGTAAACTTGCGAGGGTTCACATACACTCACTGTTAAATCAATGTCCCCCCTCTGGTTTAAAATGACTTGCAAAAAAGAGAGGTTGTGAAGTTATTTGTTAACCCTGGTGTGGGGTGGTGTTGTGTCATTCACTTTTATTCTAGAATGTTTCATCCTTGGAGGTACAGATACCATAAGTGTCTGCCTTTCCCGAACCACCCCCTTCACTCACCAATCATCAAAACGTTGGTGACTGTGTTCTCTCCTCCCCCTACATCTCCCTCTACCTATCTGTGTTTCTCTCTGCCTCATTTTCTTTGTTAAATGTCCAACAACTGGGCCAAGGCCTATATTTTAGATTGATCAAATCTATTATCTAATCTTTGAGCTCTGTAAACATGTTGCTATTTTCCTGAACTTGAAGGGATGTTTTGTATTTACTAAACCTTGGGATTTAAACCTTGGTATTGGTATTTCTAGAGCAAACATAGCTATGTGAAGTCTTTAAGTGTTAAAATATAGGCTCTATCTGTTTTATTAACAGATTTCTGACTGACTTTTTAGCTCTGGTCACTAGCTTTTCTCACAGAACTTCCCTCTTTATGACTCTGTACAAGTGTTTCTGTTTAATCTAATTTCTTTGAGTCAAGTTTTTATTTAGTCTGCTTTTGAAGTATACATGCAAATTAATTAGGTGATGCATGATACGTGCACATCAGCAGCACAGTCACCCAACATATCAGTGTGACTGCTGAGCAGAGAGTTGCCCACAAACCACATGATATCTATTCAGTGATTGTCCTATGGTGAACCCTTTTTAACTAATGGATTGTGTTTAATACTGGATCCCAGCCTCAGTACCCTTTGCCTCCACAATGTAGTGTTTTACCTGCTTAATACAACTACACAAAACAAGAAATGTCTTTTCTAAATTTCTGCTCGCAACATCTTTGGATTGATGCTTTAGCCTAAAATATAAATAGATAGCTAGCTTTTTATTGTAATCTTCACTAGAACTGTCACATGTTTATCGCAACATGATAATAATTAAGTGGATCATTGATGATTCAAAAGATTAACTGCTTTCAGTTTGTAATCATGAGGTAATAATCAAGTGTTACATGTTGGGCTGTTTACATGACCAAAAAGTGTACAGCAAGACCATACTGTTGCCTTTAAACAGCCATATTCAGCTGAAATTTAACAATATGTAACATAAGATATTTACAGTAGACAACTACACGGTGTATTTACAGAATATAGGGCAGCTGGTGGCCTAGTGGTTAGGTGGTCGCCCTGCAACCAGGAAGTTGAGGGTTTGATTCCCACGAACACTAAGCACCTCTGAGGTTGCCTTGAACAATTTTGTGCCATTCACATGTCCTCTTAAATAAAGAAGAGGGGGGGCAGTGCCATACAAACACCTCCACATACTATAATGGTTTTTATATAACAACATATACACTGGGATCAGTGCAGAAAATGTCTCCTGACTTATTCTCAGGCAAGCTCAATACACGCAGGTTTTGGGGTAACTGGGCTAAATGTCTTGTGTGTTGGGCTGGTCGAGATGGTAAAACAACAAAAATGTGCAAAAGTCTTCCCATGTTTCTTTAAATAAATTTTGCTTTGAATCACCTTGTTGATGCTAAAACATTATTTTCTATATTTCAAACTTGACATATTAAGTAGATTAAATGAAAGAAATGGGAACAAAGGTTTTACTGTGACCGTCTGCAAAGTGCCTACAGATAAAATAAGCCTAGATAAAGGAGTTCCAACCACTCAGCATTCAGCACCACCAGTATACTGATCACCGCCTGAACATCTGGAATC
>JBBPDB010013194.1:0-12861 GCA_037974465.1 Brachypetersius altus | reverse complement strand
CCACACGCGGTAGTGTTTTTAAAGGGACAGTAATCGAAATAATCGACCTGGAAAAATCTGATCGATTATAGGTTCTGAATGTCGATTAATCGCCCAGCCCTAGGAAAGACAAGACTGGGAGGCATCAACATGTTCATCCCCCACAGCATGGGATAAGTCATGACCAGTAACGAAACCAATACCCAGCATCATCATTCAGCTAGTACCAGCAGAAAATGCTGATTTGTACACAGGAAATACAAAAAAATACTATGATCTAATTCTGTAACAAGTTTAGCCTGCTTGTAGCAATAAAATGTAAAGCAATCTTTAGCTAAATTTAGTGGAATAACTGGTTTTGTGTAAGTAATTGGCGCATTTTTTCAGCAATTTCTCAACATCTAGTGTAAAGCTCTCCCAGATCAGAAGATACTGCAAGAAAGAGGGAACAAACTCTTAAATAATAATTTTGGAAAAGGGAAATGAAATGAAACATCGGATGCGCAAGTTTTCAGAACATGCACTTCCAATGTAGCACTGCATATTCTAGTAAAGAGATATCTTACATATATATTTCCATGTTTTGCCTAAGAAGAAAAGTACGTTTAGATATAATTAAGATACGGAAAATTACCCGTGAAGTGGGTTCCACCTCTTGGGAATCGTTAATACGGTACTTAAGCTGCTCTTGCATTTAATGGAATGCCTCACCTTCCCAATGGGCATGCCCACGTACTCCAGCTTGCTCTCCTTAATGAAGCTATAGAGCGGAGACCAGGGCACAGAGTTAAAGTCCCCACACAGCAACACGGGGCAGGTGTCGCCGTCGGCTTGCCGGGCCACGCGGTAAATCTCCGCTAGCAGCATGGCCAGCTGGGTGAGCTTGATGTCGCCGCGCCTGGGGTTGTACAGCAGGTGTGTGTTGGCCACGCAGACTCGGCAGGACGTGCTGGAGGTCCCCACAGGCTGGAGCAGAAGGATCAGTCCAACATTGTCTCGGTCCAGCAGCGGGATTCCTCGACGGAAGTATTCCACAGGGGTATGCGACAGGAGGGAGAATCGGCTGCGCTTGAAGACCACAGCACAGCCATCAGGCTTTTTGCCTGTTCGCCTTTTGTACTCACAGTGGTAGCCTGAAAGGGGGAACATAGAGATCAACAAAATTAATACATTTTCCCCATTATGCATAAATCTTGTTTATATTAAAACAATAGAATATTATAAATTTATATCTGGATTATTTGTTATGTGTGGATTTTATGTTTAAATACTTACTCTCAAGATCGGTCTCAAAAGCAGTTAATTCAAAGTCATTTTTCACTGCAGTTCATTTTATATCCAACAGGTGGCACCAATGTTTTACTCCATTTCACTCAAATGTGGCTTTTACGGACGACATAATTTGAAATGTGTTTATCATCATCATAGATTTATTTTAGTCAAAAGTACCTATTTATTGTATCAAGATATTTGGCAAATTCACTGCTGGAAAGCAGCAGTCACTTCTTTTACGACAAGCAGTGCAGCCTCGGGTTAGCGTTGCGTAAACACTAGATAGTTATTATTTTTCATGCGTTCCATTTGCTTTCATCAGGCATTTGCTGATGTGTTCATGTTTTAACAAACATAACTAGATTCTTTTTAGAGGTTGCATTCAATAATTTCAATATTACAAGGAAAACATAAGTATTAAACATTATTAAACACTGTAGATCTGTATTTCCAATCATCTTGGGTATTATTATTATTTGCCTTGCAATTTGATAACTGCTTTTGAATGATCTGCATGTTAATTTAAAAGCTTGACTCTACACAACCTTTACAGATTGATGAACATGCACACAGACCTGTAGTTTACTCTAAATTTTGAAATTTGACCAATAGCGCCCTCTAATGAACAAATAAAAACATTCTTATAAGCCAGTGTTGGAGACTGGCGCCATTTTTAACGACTGCCAGAAGAAAACAAGCACATTTCTCCACAAATCTGTGAACCTCGTGTACGTTCCACATTTACTGCCAGGAGTTGCAGAAGCATTCAAAGCACAAAATTTAAAAGGGTCTTTCAGTGCAAGCAGCAATTTCTTCCTATTCCTTCCAATTTCATGTAAACAATCACTTGTTTTTGGACGACTACAAAGTGCATGGGTTAGTAAACAATTACTTAGCATTTTTTATGCAGACTCATTTAAAGACACACTAAAACCATTAATTGTCATTAACTGGACCCGAAATGTCAAGTACCTAGAGATTCTAGCCTTGGTTTGATCTGCGTTTGGTAGTGGTCCTCTTGTACCTCTTGAAGACACATTATCTAAAAAGACAAAGGTAATTCAGTACACAAATGCCGATTCATCTTTAGTAAACACAAAGACTGCGTGTAAAACGAAGGTTTCTCTGCTCACAGAAGTCAAAAGATGATAAGTCAGAAACCATGGAACGTTGCTGCAAGAACAGAAAATACGTTGCATCTTTTAAAAACACTATTGGCTTTTTGTCTGGTGCACGATTAGAAGCTCCTGATCATATCGATGTTCATATCGCACTTTAAAAAAAAGCAGAGAAGTCACTTACATCTGCGCTGTGTCGCTCCAACTCTTTGATGATATTAGTGAACCTGTGTTCCCAGTCTAGCACAGGTGGGTTACAGTGTCTGTAAAGGTAAGCGTTGCTAAGCAGCAGCTCTTGAGAGAGGATATTGTAGGACATCACAGAAAAATCAAAGGTCTGCCCATCCGAGCTTCTGCCCATCTGTGCCCCGCAGCCACTCAGGTTCTCCCAGTCTCTCTTTAATTCTGCAGGATGAAAGAAAAAGTTCAGCCTTTTGCATTTTATCATCTTGATATCACTCCCATCACACAAAAATGTTATACACCCAAGATGCCAGTTTATTAGGTACACATACCATATGGGTGTGTTTAAGTTTAGTTATTTTTCGTAGCCCACCTGTGTAATCCATTAGCCCACCTCTACTCCTCCATCAGGGTCACCGCTGACCTAGTCTCAGCCTCAGCCTCAGACGTCACGCCCACGGAACCTTGGCTAAACGTCTGATGAATATGGTTCACTTAACTGGAAACACTTCAGGAATCTCGAAGTCGTCATCTGATTGGTTGAATTTTATCGCCGGTCTGTTGTTGTGGGGACATTTCCACGCCCCGAAACGTGACGCTGAACGAAACGAACTGTGATTGGTTGTCTGACATGTCGGTCAAACGGCCTTTTAGGTGGGCCTTGGCCAAAGAAAGCTGCTATGAATTCCAGACCTTCAGCCGTCAGTCTACGCGAGACTATCCCCTGACCAGACTGACACACTGGAGTGGTTGGATATTGAAAACATAGTACATAATAAAGTAGTGATGACTATTTCAATACTTGTTTAATGTACTTATTCGATTGTAGAAAGCTGCCTGATTAAAAGTTAGGGTTTTTTTTCTAGTTCCCAACATGACAATAAAGATCTCATTTCAAGATTCAAGATTTTTTATTTGTCATTTGCGCATGAGACCAGCAGTCCATGCACATAGGAATTCTTGTGCAAAGCCTTTAGAGTCAGGTTACAGGAAAATAAAGCAGAGAATAGAGCGATCTACTAGTAGATCGCTCTATCCCGGATGGGGTACAGTTAACAAACACGGCCTTATCACAATTCACAAATGTGCTTCGTTTTCGTTTTTTCACTAAAGGTGATTTTCAAAGCGAAGTGTGTGACTGCAGGTGTGAGAGAGAGAAAGTGTGTGTGTGTGTGTGTGTGTGTCTATAATTTTGTCCACATAGTTGTGTATGACAGCTCTGTCCCAGTACTTTTGTCCATATTGGCCAGTTCGTCTGGTTTAAAGTTCAGAGCAAGACGTTGTTTAATATCCATTAATGAAGATACTCTGGTTACGGACAGGAGCCTCGTAAAGTTACAGTGGCAGCAGGTAACAGCAAGATGACGTTGTGTTAGTTGCTAGGTAACAGACATAAAAATGGATCGATGTTAGATCACTTATTTAGGATTCCTTGTAATACCAAACTGAAAATCATCCTGTCTTAACTTTATGCTTAAGATGGGAAGTTTCTGTAATACGGCCCCTGACCATCACACCTGTTTGAGCTGGCTGAACAATGCCTTAATTCTGAAGACCCCCAATCAAATTGTGTTTTTATGGACCTTGTTTTGTGCATGGGGCCCAGTCATGCTGGAAGAGTAAATATAATTTTCCCTGTGGCAGCTTTTAAGCCCCAATCCATCAGACTACTAGATAGTGAAGTGTGATTCATCACTCCAGAGCTCCCAACAGACAGCTCGTCTGTTGACTTCCACAAGCACTTTATAAGTCTTTGGAAAGTTTCCTTCTCCTGCCAGTGTTTGTCTATGGAGACTGCATGGCTTATTTGTATACACCTGTAAGCAATGGGTATGGCTGATCATCTGAACCCAAAATATGTTTAGCCCATATAACTAAGTGGGGTGTCCACATATGCTTAGCCATATAGTGTATTTGGTAAGTACCTGATAAAATAGCCAAAGAGCACAAACAGTAGGTGAGCCTAATAAACTGGCAACTGTTGAGAAGCGCTGCTCTGAAGTTTGCAAGTCTGTATGATATCTCACCCGCTTTAGCCACTGTATTTTCTTGGCTTGGTGGGAATTTCCCAGGAGTTAGTGGTACACCGACGACGTTCCTCAGCCATACTGGGCCCTGCTCCCTAGTTTCCCTTGGATATGTGGACTTAGGGCTTTGCTGCCATCTCACCTGTCCACCTGCCCCCTTATCCTCAGTGCTTTTCCTCCTTTTGGGAGGTGGTCCTTTATCAGAGCACTCCATTTGCCCAGTAGAGAATTGAAGGCCCCCCTGGGGAACAGAACTGGGTAATACTCCAGGATGCCTCCACTCGTTCCAGCTGAAGGTGGAGTGTTTCTTGCTGGTCGTGGGGTACTGAGGCTGCTTTGGGAGTGACTGAGCTGTCCACCAGGGACACCTGGGCTGATGCCAAGGTCTCCACACGAGAGAAACAGCTCGAGTCTGAGCAGAGCCCACTGCACTCAGAGGTCGGACGAACACGGATCGACTGCAAGGAAGAGAAGAACTTCAGCCAGCAGCAGGTATGTAGCCAACTGGTTTAACTATAAACCTACAATAATGAATGGATTGCTGTACTACAGACAGTATAGGAGGTAAAATGAAACCTTTTACTGATGGAGTAATTTTTTAAACAGCAAGAAGTTTTCTTAGTTTGACAATATAGCCACAAATATGTGCCGTGTAGTAAACCATTCAAGACATCTCAATTATTACACACCATCAGTGATATTAAAAATAACTTTATATAAAATGATGTACTTTCATGAACAAAGCATTTAGAAAATACAGACTCTGAGAGTGAAACTTAAACATATAATTTGTTTTCATTATTATTGCTGCACATTTGGTATATGGCATGAAATCTATCATCACAGCCACTAAGTAATTAATAATATAACAAAAAAATAACTGTTTTGCACACTGGTACTAAAATCCTATTTTTAAAATCATCTGACATATTACTTAAAACTATATTTTCCATATTTTTTCCATGACACATTTCCATGTTTATCTATGTTGATGTAAAATGAACATGTCATGCATTAACATGCTGCAGTATATAGTGTGACCAGCATTTTCTCTCTATATTTAACCCATTCACCATGTGAGGCAGCGGGCAGCCAGGGACACAGCACCCAGGGAGCAGTGTGTGGGAACGGTACCTTGCGTAAGGGTACATCAGTGGTGCCACGAGCAGCCCTGCTATTCGAACCCACGATCTTCTGATTGCAGGGGCAACGGCTAACTGACACCTGCGCAATAATCAGACCTACAGTGCAATACTCATCACTCCAGAAGGTTTACATAGTGTCCACATTTGCTGTCTATTTATTGTCTGTCTGTTGTCACCTA
Organism: Brachypetersius altus; assembly: GCA_037974465.1. NCBI lineage: Eukaryota > Metazoa > Chordata > Actinopteri > Characiformes > Alestidae > Brachypetersius > Brachypetersius altus. Next base: position 6,958 of record JBBPDB010013194.1, on the reverse strand, counting down.
CACTTTGTTGAATGTTGTATGCTGCTATCTGTTGCACCGTGGTCCATGGAGAATCGTTGTCTCATCTCCCTTTGTACCTGTACACAGCTGCTGATGACAAAGTAACCTTGAACCTAACCACTAGGCCACCAGCTGCCCCATATATGTGTGATACCAGACAGACAGAGGGATTTATATGTATAAAATATCTCACAGAAACTGACTCATATCAATCCATCCTTATCTATCACGATTCTGTCTCTGGATGAGGAGGACTAAGCCAATGTCCTCCAGCGAGAGCAACAGCGAGCAGCCTTTTTTGACAGGACAAATGCTAAGCTTGGCATGCCGGGCACGACAGGGACTCTGTCATTTACATATTTTCTGGAGGTGTAGTTTAAAAAAGAAAAAGAAAAGCGCATCTCAAAAGACAATGCATACAAGATTTAACCTCTAGCATTCGGGCACATTTAGTTTAAATGTACTCAGTTGTTCGACGTGTCTCCTATTGCTTGGTGAAAGGACAAGCAAGAGACGGAGAACAGTGAACAAACGTTAGCTTAACAGCTAGCTAGCATAGCTTACTTCGTGGTTTCGGGTGGACCGGCATAGTTTATGTGTGGATGTCGGTACATGAAAAGGGCCCTCTTCAAAAAGCTGCTGATATTTCCACCACTTGAGCGTCTTAGACTTTGGACCAAACCGGCATCCAGGACCACTGCCGAGCTGGTGCTAGCATGTAGCCACAACCAAAACAAGGAGGCCCGTGAATGTGACGTCATTGCCGTGTGACACAAGCTCTGCCTCACGAACAAACATACCATCTCCCTCCTTCAACACCAGAACACCAGCAGCGCACCGCTCTTTATGTACTCCACAGGTTCCTGTGGTCTTAGTGAGCATTTCAGAAACACCGCTGTCCACACCGCTTAGCAGAGCCGGAGGCTGGTTTTCGTTATCGGTAACAGTTTACTCGCCCCGTAAGTGTCTCAAGAAAGGCTAAAACTCTTCCCTGAGTGGGGTTCTCTGGAGGTCGTGTTCAGGGGCGTCATAGTTGGGTGAAAAGTGGGACTAAATTCCCAGGGCCCCTGAGGAGTGAAATTTTATTTTCCTTTAAATATAATTTTAAGATCGCAATAAATGTTGTTAACTAATGTAAACGCTAATATTTTGGGTGAACGCATCAGTTGATTGATGTATTAAATGGTGTCCAAGTGCATATAGTGTCTGAGGACAGGCACCCTCTCCCTCGCATGGAATGGTTTAGTCCACCTTCACCGGGCTTTTTGACTGTAGGCGCATCTGAAGGAGCGTTCATTCTGCTGAAGCGGCAGACGGCGGTGCGTAACTGTGCTTTGGAGGATGATGTCAAAGAAAGCTAAGTCCGGTTCTCAGAAAAGAAAAGAGGGTCAAGAAAGGAATAAAACGAGAAATGAGGGAAAGCAACTGCTAACAGACTTCTTTCCCAAGAAAGGTGAGAGCAAATAGTTTACAGGTGAACTCCTGCTGCGGTTACAGTTCAGTACCACCGCGATCATCAGCGCTAATAACACAACAGCAGAAATTACATGATGCCTTGTTTGCAGAGCCGACACCATTTCAATAGAATACTAATTCAAAAACTAAATTAATATTTGTTATTGGACTATAATAGTCTAACTTTGTAGGCTCAATGTCATATAGGTTCATGAGGATATGCTGTCATATTAGCAGCAAAGCTAACTTAATAAGGCTTTTTTGTTATACATATAAGAGTTCTTAGATTAGTAGTAAGGTTAGTTGTAGATAGTTGTGAACCTTGAGTTTATGGGGGCCCATGGCCACTGCTTGTGCATAGGGCCCAGAAATAGGTGCTACGCCCCTGGTGTCTGTGCATGTGTGTGTCTGTGGTGTGTGTGTGTGTGTGTGTGTGTGTGTGTGTGTGTGTGTGTGTGTTTATGCTTCAGTTTCGTTTGAAGGCCTGTTCTGGCAGTAGAGGCCCAGATGTTATGGCACCTTTTTCCAGATGGGAGGAGGGAAAAGAGAGTGTGTGAGGGGTGAGTGGGTCATCCACAATACCGGTGGCTTTGCGGATACAGAGGGTACTGTAAATATCTGTTACAGAGGGGAGCCAGGCCCCGAAGATCTTCTCAGCTGTCCTCAAAATCCTCTGCTGGGTCTTGCGATCCAAAATGTTACAATTCCCATACCAGGCTGTGATACAGCTGGAGAGAATGCTCTCTGCGGTTCCTCTGTAGAACATGGCGAGGATTGGGGGTGGAAGGTGTTCTCTCCTCAGTTTCCGCAAGAGGCAGAGATGCTGCTGAGCCTTTTTGGTGGAGGAACTGGTGTTGAGGGTCCATGGGAGGTTCTCTGTGATGTGAAGGAGCTTGGTGTCCTGGGTGTCAGTGACAAAAATGCTGATGGTTGCAACCTGCATATACATGTCCCAGTCAGTGTGTTTAAAGCAGTACTGAAGAGCAGAAACAGCTCCTGGCAGCCAGTTATTCTGATGAGTGGTCTGTATGCTGAAATCAGCATGACAGAGATGTGGTCTGAGTAGCCAAGGTAAGGTCAGGGCCCAGCAGAGTAAAAACAGTGCAGCAGGTTTGCCCCTCTCTTTGGAGAGTCAGTATACTGATGGAATTTATTGAGAACTGATTTGAAATTTACATGATTAAAATATCCAGAGACAAACACTACGTTTGAATGTGAATTTTGGAGCTCACTGACAGCTCTGTATAGTTCAGCCATTAGCATTAGTGCTGGGTGCACCATGACTTTGAGCATGGTGGTGAATAAAATGATTTAACAGTCTCAAACTCCAGTAATGATGATCAATATCTAGTGCCCAGCACAGTGTTTATACACCAGTCACTGTTGATGTAAACACACAAGCCCCAGCTCAAAGAACTTCTGTCCAAGCGGCATGTTAGCATGTCACTAATGTAGGTAGCCATATCTGGAACACTGTCACAGAGGCATGTCTCTATAAAAATGCACAGCTCTCTAAATTCACCCTTGGTTTTAACAAGCAGGATGAATGGGATAGATGGCTGGTTAGTGTTAGCTTTTAGCCTAGCATGGACCCCAACTTACTTTCCACGCTTCTGCTTCTTAACACACTGTCCCCTTCTCTGGCCAATGGCATCAGGTGATGCTGCAGTCTGAGGGCCTGCACCACCTTTAATTTCATGTGGCAAATGCAACACTCGAGGCACTAGTAGTTGAGGGGCATCTACTTGTTTGAGGGGATTTAAAAAAAAGTAATAAGTCCTTGGTATAAATGAGGAAGGGAAATGATAGATTGGGTAAGGATAAAACAGATGGGGATGTCAAGATATGTTTAAATGTCTGAAATTTATCACTGGCATCTGGGGACCATTTAATGGGCCCTCCTTTGTGAGTGAGAAGAGCTTTAGCAATGTAAGAAAGCGCTCATCCTCACTGTGAATATGGCCACACATTGTCATGCAGTTGTATGTGTGCATGAGGTATAAACAATTTCACACTCTGTTGGGTGAGATAGTCCCATTCTAAAGTCACAGGGTGAGTGAAGGTGCACTCATTATGAAAAAAAATGGGATAAGTTTACATCACCAATGTGCACACTGGCTGTATACAGCCTGTCATAGGATGTGGAAAGGTGTTGCAGTGCAAAGGGGAAGACATGTGGCCAATCATGTGTGACTCGTAGTGGGAAGGGGATGAAGTGTGTCTTGCTCATATATACTTAGGAGCAGGGGATGGGGAACGTGCACTACAGTGCTTAATGGTATGGACTGTATAAACAGGGGCTGAGTGAAAAGGGTTGTCACCACAGTCTGTTTCAAGTCATGCAGTGTTATTTTGTAGTCAGAAATAACAGCTGCTAGTTCAGCAATTGTCCACTGTGGACTGGGGCCTGTTTGGGATGTAACAGGCACAGGCAGCACATGTGTGTTGGTTGCCAGAGCTAACAGAGCTGTTCACACAGAGTTGCATATTTTAGTGCAGGTAACTGCCCCATGTTCCAAAATGCTAAAAAGCGATATTGGAAGGCCTCAACCAAGTTAGTGAGATCAGCAGCATCAATCTCAAATGAGCTTTAGCTTGATCATAGTGTGCTTTCACTCATGGATGGAAACTATGCCAGTGTGCAAATGCAGAGCCTAGAAGGTATCAGATTTGCTCTTACTACTATGTAGCTGAAACACCTTGGGTGGCTGATGGCCCAGTGTTTAGGAAGTTGCGCCTGTGCTCAGAAGGCTGTGAGTTCAAATCCCAGAACCGCTGGTGGCATCTCTGAGGTAGGCTTGCCCCCAAACTCTGCACCCTGGCACTGTGCTCCTGACTGCCCACTGCTTCCCGTGGAAGAGTTAATTGCACAGAAAGAATTTAGTGCCGTTCACCCTCTGTGCTGTGGTGTGTTTACATACTTCACTAGAGCACCTCTGAAATGCTAAACTATAATGATTTTCTCCTAAATGGCTCAAACGATTCACAGAATATCATAACCACTGTGTAACACAAAACTTTTAACTTTTACTGCCGTGCAATACTTCTGGGGATTTATCTGTTCTGTGAAATACCAGAACTTTTAACTTTCATGGTCAACTGTGAATGCCGCTAACCGTATTTTTATTTTATTTCACTTAAAACTTACTGCTCTCCTTTACTTGATCGGGACTGCGCACAATTTCGTTCTTAAAGCACAACGACAACAAATATTTCTATTCTGTCCCAAACACCATTATATTCTAATATTCTCATATAATAGGAAACATACTAACAACTGAAATGATTGCTCTTAAACTTAGATGGGGATGTCACTGATGTTCACACTGGGCTTACATTTCTGTTATTCATGACTGCTGATACAAACTCATTACTTGCTTTGCAGCTCAGCATAAGCTTCTAAAAACTCATAACTGCTGGCCTAGCAAAGGTTAGAGTTTATATTAAAAACCGAGTCCTTGTTCTGGTCTCTTTTCCTTGTTCTGTGGGTGGGTGTGACAGACCATCAAGTTGAAGTTGACGAAGGGTTTTTAACCCTCTGTGGTCGCAGCTTAAATGGGCCGAAACTGCAGAGCATCTGTTAAACAAGCAAAGCTGAAATTTATTATAGTGGTAGTGGTTTAGGTAACTATTAGTTTGCCAGTCTTGCTCTGTCTGTTCTTGCTCCATTCAGTCACTTCATGTTCTGTGTTCTGTCTTTGCCATTTGCTTTTCTCATTGTGTTTCTCCGGTTGTGCTTCTTAGTTCTGTTTTCTAGTGTCAGTTATCAGTTTTTTGCACATTTCATGCTTATTTAAGTCATGTTTTGTTTTGTATTAATGAGCATGTATTTCTGCCTCTAGTCCTCTTTACGAATGCTACCGACCCACTTATTATCATTTATTATCAGTGCCTGGTGGAGGTTGGTGACTGGAGATGAGCCCATGGGAGAATTAGTTACGGTCACTCTAGGGGAAATGGGGCCAACCTTTCTCCCTAAAAGAACACTTGGGACTGGCACATGGGAGCCAGATGTATGATGCAGTGAGGCTGTTGAAGCCAGGAGTGGATCGGTGGCTGAGGACACTGGGTCTATGGGCCACATTACCTTGGAGTCTAACCTGAAGTGGTGCCGTGAAAGCGTCTGCCATAGGTCCAGCTCTCACATTCTCTGCCCCAGCCACATATGAAATGGTGGATTTAGCTCCTGGTTCTCCCATGCCTCCTTGTATACAGGAGGACCCCTGATGGTCCAGGGGATGCAGAGATGTTTGAGACCAGCATAAAGGCATTCTTGCCTTTGTGAAAACTCCTTGCCTTTGTGAAAGCACCTAAGCACCTCCTTGTCATTCCTGACATCATCTCTATCCTTGTCCCAGTTGCCAGCCCCCAGTTTCCCGTCGTACCTCCTTTCCCTGTAGTGTTTTCCATCTTGTCTGGAGTTACTTACCAGGTCCAGTTCCATATTCAGCCTCCCAGTCCATCTAAAGTCTGTTCCCTGCACAACTTTCGCCCAGCCCCCCGTTTCCACCCCAGTCCTGTCTCATGCAAAGCTTCCTGTTTCGTCTCAGCCTCATGTCCATCCTCATGTGCTGTATCATGATTCAAGCCCACGTCCCATCCTATATCCAGCACTCTGTTCCTAACCTTGTTCAGTCCCATCTTAAATCTCCTATCCAATGTCCCGTATTCCTCTGTTTCCTGCTCCTTCTCTGCTTCCAGTCCCGTTAACATCATTTTACTGTCCTGTTTCCTTTTCCGGGTCTGTCTTTGTCTTCTCAGCCCCCGCATTTGTGCTGCATTCTGTGTAGCTCTTCGTCTTGTTTGTGATTTCGGCCTCTTTCTGTATGTAGCTCTTGTTTTCCATTTTATTGGTTCCTCAGCCTGTTTTTGTTTCTTCGACTTTGCTCTACCTCACCTGCCCATTACCGCTCCTCTGGTCCAGCTCTTGGGAGATGTCCTCTAGAGGGGGAATCTGTAACAGTTTTGCTCCTTTCCGTCCTTTTTACATATGCAACGCCACCCCTAACCTGCCTCCTAATTCACCTGCCGGCATTTCATAACCCCGCCCTGTCTCAGCCCTTCTTTATCATCTTCGTGTATATATGTCCCTGTCTTTGTGTTTGCTGATCAGCTATGGCTTTTCTTGTGGTTCTGTCTGTGTCTGTCACTAGCTCTGCTTCTCCTGGTAGTCCTTCTTCATTTTCTTTTCTACTGTCAGTAATCAATTCTGTGTATATTGTTTATTTCAGTCATTTGTTGTTTTGTGTTAACCAACACCCACTGTCTGCATTATGTGTGCAGGGATAGAGGTGCGGGGATTATACCTTAATTATCTTAAACATGTGTGTCATTAATATAGTGATCATTAAGGGAAGAACCGCATAATACGAATTTTAAAATAAACTTGATCTTAAATTTCTGTACTACGGCCCCTGGAGTAATCCTGTGTGTGTGTGTGTGTGTGTGCGTGTGTGTGTGTGTGTGTGTGTGTGTGTGTGTGTGTGTGTGTGTGTGTGTGTGT
>JBBPDB010013185.1:0-12862 GCA_037974465.1 Brachypetersius altus | reverse complement strand
TAATATATACATATATATATATATATCAGTTGGACAATGGATTTGTGGAGAATTCACATACAAAGACCACATATTCCATATAAAAATACCACAAATGCCACACACATACATACACATAGATACAAAACCAACAAGGACATATCCAGTTGTGTGTGTTGTGCTTTGACTGACGGTGTGCAAATTTTTCTTCCAATTACCAACTGTAACAAACACCTTAACACACTTATTATTATTACACTGTATTAAGGTAATTACACATGAAAGGGGCTATCAGCTTTTTACTCTAATGAATTTAATGTAAATCAAAAAAGCGTATTTACTATTGCCGTTAAGGAAATGAATCAGATATCAGTGTTGTGTTAATAAAGCACTGATTTCGGAATCCATTCTCTTACCCGTTATAAACAAAACAGTTATATTTATAACTGTTTATTGACTGGTTAGCTAGCCAGCCAAATTTGAACGATTCCTTGTCTGTGACATTCATTTAATGAATTAAATGAATGGAAAGACATAGCAAGTGCAGAGCAACTGCCTGGCCCATTTGACCACAGTTTTGGATGGAGATGCCACAAGAAAAAGATCTAAGGGACTTCATTGTTGGAATACATATGGTAATATAGTAATTACTATATAGTATAGTAATTAACTCTTACTAAAGCTTGTGTGAACAGTTCTGGTCCGGGAATTGGTGGTACTCTACTCCCACTGAACTTGGCAATTAACAAATTAACAGGCAAGTTAAATCAGGTATGTTTGAGCAGGTAAATCACCAGACTGTGCTAAGACTAGTGATGTGGGCTCCTGGTCTGTAGTCACAATCTGCATTTAGTTATGAAAGGACCTGCTGTTTCTCAGATGATAAAATGCCAATGCAGGATGTGATCAAACTGGGTTAGCATGAACAGTCCGTTCACAATAATATAGAGTGGCATATTACAATTCAGTTGTGGTTTAGAGAGCCCTCCTCACAAAGAGTAACACATTTGGAAACCAGAGGTATGGTCAAAAAGGATCCTTCACCAAAACAACAGAATAAACTAAACAACACAACCAAAACAACCAAAGTGTATGCACCAAAACAACAGAATAAGCCTAATTACTGGCCATCTATAGTGAGGGGTATTCCACTGTGGTTCTGTTCTACTGTGGGGGGGGATATTTCACTGGCACTGTTTGGTTCTTCCTGCAAATCAAAATCAAATCGAAGGTTACTCCGACTGATTAGGATGGCAATGCCCCCATCCACCAGACATGAGCAGTGATCTGTATCATTTACTTGCTGACATATTCCCAGTTTTATGTTACTTTAGGGTCCCTTGTACTCTTCTTTTCATCAAGCATAATCTTTTTCTTGTGGCATTCCTGTATCTTCAGTTAAGTATTATCTGGCATATATCTTTACTGTAAATGAAATAGTTTTCATATCTTTGCAATTCTGCTTACAGCCCCTTTAACAATCTTCATTACAACACAACACTCTGACTAGGAAAAGCAAAAATGAGTGTGTGACACCAACCTGTGCATTCACATTGTTTTCAGTATATATATTTATATATAGATAGATGATGTGATGTCTAGGCATTACATCATCAATACATCATCATCCTCCAGCTTCACACTTCATTATCATGTAATGGAAGTGTTCTGTTTATTGCATCATATTATTACTCTTTTATTTGTTTATGTTTGTATGTATTTGTCTGTGCGTATATATGTATTTGCGTGTGTGTGTGTGTGTGTGTGTGTGTGTGTGCGCGCGCACGTGTGTGTTTGGTGTGTCAGTCGCTGCTTGGTGCCCCCTGCTGTGTGAGCGTGTGCCAGTACTCCACTTTCTTTCCTTTGTATTTCAGACACTCGAACCAGTGCTTTAGCCGGTCGCCTTTAGCATTAATACCCAGCTCCACTCCACCTAGTGAAGAGAGAGAGAGGGAGAGATTAATAAAAGATTAAATGCCATTATACCGTACATACTATTCATGCTCCACCCATAAATGTGTTTTATCCAACTACTGTTGTGAGGTCAGAAAGGCTTTACAGAACAGAGGTACAAATCCCAATCAATCTAATAGGAAACTAAGGCAGTTTGTTTATGTTTCATTTTGCTTGAGAATGTCTTACACTCACCCTTGTTTTGTCCTCTCCCTCAGATGACTATTATACATTATGAGACACTGCACTTCTGAAAAGCATTTTAATTCGTCCCTTTGATTTCCGTAGAGTCTGCACCTGTCTCTTCCTGTATGTAAGTCCGCCAGCCCGACCCAGAAGTGCTTTCACCATGTTCACTCCTCCTTTTCTTTCTTAAATATTAAAACATGTTGCTGATGAACATAAACATATCTCTCTGATGATAATTTATTTGAGGCCCTCCAATTTGGCTCCAAATCACAACATAGGACAGAATCTGCTTTTAAAGTTATTAATGAAATTCTCCTCTCTGCTGATACTTGTTTTCTCACCACTCTCATCCTGTTAGACTTAACTACTGCTTTTGATGCAATGATTCAATTTTTCTTCCCTGCCTTGAAATGTCTCTTGATATTCCAGGATCGGTGCTCTCTTGATTTAAGTCCTATCTCTCAGACAGATATCAGCTCATTAGTGTTAACAGTTGTAAATCTCTACAGTTCCCGTTACCCATTGTGCCCTGCAAGGGACGATTATAGGTCCTCTGCTATTTATCATCTCCATCCTACCTCTGGGTCATATTACTTTTTCACAGCTATGCTGATGACATCCAGCCATATATTTTCACAGAAACTACCAGAGTGCCATCCATGTCTCCCTCTCAAACTGTTCTGTTCTTAAACTGAACTATGATTAATCTATTAATCTATCTATGTATCCATCTATCATTACTGAACAAAAATATAAACGCAACACTTTTGTTTTTGCTCCCATTTTTCATGAGCTGAACTCAAAGATCTGAAACATTTTCTACACACACAAAAGACCCATTATGTCATGCGACAGCACAGGTGTGGCATATCAAGGTGCTGATTAGACAGCATGAATATTGCACAGGTGTGCCTTGGACTGCCCACAATAAAAGGCCACTCTGAAATGTGCAGTTTGATCACAGCACAATGCCACAGATGTCACAACTTTTGAGGGAGCGTACAATTGGCATGCTGACTGCAGTAATGTCTGCCAGAGCTGTTGCCCATGAAATGAATGTTCATCTCTCTACCATAAGCCGTCTGCAAAGGCGGTTCAGAGAATTTGGCAGTACATCCAACCAGCCTCACAACCACTGACCACGTGTGACCACACCAGCCCAGCATGTTCACCTCCATGATCGTCTGAGATCAGCCACCCGGACGCTGCAGAAACAATTGGTTTGCATAATTAAAGAATTTCTGCACAAATGGTCAGAAACTGCCTCAGGGAAGCTCATCTGCATGCTCATCGTCCTCACTGGGGTCAGCACCTGACTGCAGTTCGTTGTCGTAACCGACTTGAGTTGGCAAATGTTCACATTCGTTGATGTCTGGCACATTGGAGAGGCGTTCTGTTCACGGATGAGTCCCGGTTTTCACTGTTCAGGGCAGATGACAGACAGCGTGTGTGGCATTGTGTGGGTGAGCGGTTTGCTGATGTCAGCGTTGTGGATCGAGTGGCCAATGGTGGCAGTGGGGTTATGGTATGGTCAGGCGTATGTTATGGACAACGAACACAGGTGCATTTTATTGATGGCATTTTGAATGCACAGAGATAACGTGATGAGATCCTGAGACACACTGTTGTGCCATTCACCACATGTTGCAGCAGGATAATGCACAGCCCCATATTGCAAGGATCTCTACACAATTCCTGGAAGCTGGTCAGCATACTCACCGGACAAGTCACCCTCACCGGACAACAAGTCATTGAGCATGTTTGGGATGCTCTGGATTGGCGTATATGACAGTGTGTTCCAGTTCCTGCCAATATTCAGCAACTTCGCACAGCTATTGAAGAGGAGTGGACCAACATTCTACAATCATCAACCTGATCAACTCTATGCGACGGAGATGTGTTGAACTGAACTATATTTTTAGAGTGGCCTTTTATTGTGCATCTAGACTCTTTTCGGTTTTGGCCCCCCAGTGGTGGAACAAACTCCCTCTTGCAATCAGATCTCCGGAGTCCTTCTATGTCTTTAAGCGTCGTCTGAAGACCCACCTCTTTAAGGAGCATCTTGGCGACTAGCCAGTCCTCCCACATATCTCTTATACATCTTTTCCTATATATTTAACAAATCCCTCAACCACTTACCCTTTTAACTGTTTTACTGTTTTTACTTGTGTATTATTCTCTGGCTTGCTTTTTCTCTTTGACTGGGTTTGTTATGGTGTGTAACGTAGCTAGCAGTAACTTGTTTAAATAGCTGTTGTTGATTTAAGTATAGCTTTACAGGTTTAAGAACAGTTGTGGACTACTTTAAGCACTGATGTACCTCGCTCTGGATAAGAGCGTCTGCTAAATGCCGTAAACGTAAACAGTCTAAGGCACACCTGTGCAATATTGCAATATTGTTGTGTAGCACCTCCACCCCCACCCCCCACCAACAAATGTTGTACAGATGCTATACACGTCTGATATGAGTTCCTCGTGTGTTTGAACATAAGCTGTGGTGTGTGCTTCTGAATTGTATTTTCACCAGAGGTCTGTGCAGCCTGTCCAACCTATAAAACACTTCTGTTGGCGGAGCCTGGAGAAGGGAATTTCAGTAAGCCTTGTGATATAAACTGGGGACGAACCAATGTTTCAGGATGGTTAAAAGTCAAGATTGCAGTGACAACAAACAATACACTAAAAGAGATATGTGTGTGTGGTCTGATGACCTCTCTGTCAGACCCATACTAATATTCTAGACCTGACACACACACCTTGAAGAGACAGGGTGTCTGACACACACACCTTGGAGAGACAAAGTGAGTTGGATGTGTTTTCAGTTTGAAAAGTCTCCTCACGTCCAGAACTTCTCTATGACACACACACGCCTCAGATCGATGCAACTGCACACATGCGAGTCATGACAAATGAGCTACGCACACATGACCCCATGAACAGGGAGGCACAGAAAAAAGGATACAAGAGTACTGAAAGGGGAATAAAAAAATGATATTTGTGTGTTTTATTGATCTGTGTAGGGCGCTTATGAATGAAGGTCTCACAAATAAATGTTTTATTTGTGTCCATCACTGCTCTCATTCCTCTCTCTATCTCTCAAAATTAGCAGTGTTTCTGCATCCTGCTGCTGTTCACATGCTGTTTACACACACACACACACACACACACACACACACACACACACACACACACACACACACATATATATATATAGTATTTTATTCATACAACTAATATTACACATTTCATCAGATATACACTACTACTAAACAAATTCAGAACTATTACATTCTGAATAAGGCCAACAAAAATATTGGCAGTACAATGGGTTTGGAGTGATGAAACATGCTTCACTATCTGGCAATTTGATGTGTGACCCTGGATTTCGCATATGCCAGGGGTATGCTACCTTTCAGAATGCAAAGTACCTACAGTAAAGATGGCTGGTGAGGAGGTCTTCAGTTGTCTGTACATGCTGTGACCTCAACCCAATTAAATGACTTTTACAAGGTTTGTAATGTTGATTATGAGCTGGGTTTTTAATCCATCCAACACTATCTGACCTTATGTAACCTAAATTTTACATAAGTCTCTAGTTTATCATATTATTTTACTAATCCTGGTTAAAACTGTCAATGATGTTAGTTTTATTAGACTATTCTAAGCTGTATGAGTTCTTAAGGTGTAATTAAGTAATTAGTGGCAACTGCCATACAGTGATCCACCACTATTATATACCACTATGCGCTACTTCAACATCATTATATACAGTGCTACTATACAAGCACTACTGTATCCTACTTCATCAAGCTTAAGCGCCTTCAACCACATGGTTTTATTTGCTGTTAACAAACAAGAAGTTGATTATTCTCCTGTACACTGCAGTAAGTACTATAGGTCAAATAGCATCGATTGAATAGCCATCCAGTCTATCACAGCCAATCCATCAGCACCAGAGAATGTAGAAGGTGTTGCAATGTCTTGCTGACAATCTAAAAAGTAAAATAAAACAGCTTTAATGTCAGCAAACTAGACAGCTAAGGTTAATAGCAAAAGCTAGCCAATGACATTTCGATTTGTGAAACTAGCTAGCAAGTTATGTAAGTAAATAACTGTGTTTCTGGGTCATTTCTTGTATCATTGCATTTTCATAGAAATGCCCCCAACAAGATAAAATTATACTTTCTGATGTACAAAATAAATAGGACGTACAAAAGCACAAAATGAAAAGATAAAAGACAGACTCATTTTTCAAGTCAGATTATTTTATTCATCTGCTACCTCGTATGTTTGAGCTTAGTAATTGTTAAGTAAGCGATAACAGGTAGCAAAAAAATGCATTCTTGAGGTGGTAAAGTGGTTTTGGGGTTTTAAAGCATATGAAAACATGGATCGCAGGCACTAAAAAGGTGTTATTATGGTTATTATTTAGAATTTGACACCACACTGTACATTAACACCTGATATTATTTACATACTCCAACAAACTAGCATTCCGGAGGCAGAAATATGACTAGATAGGTTATTAGTGTTTGCTTCATCAGAAATGCACCTTGGTCCAGTGAGATTCAAGGAAAGCACTTATGTTTACATCTACACTAAATGATGTAAGAACACTGTGCTAGTCTCAAATCAGTATTTCCCAATTTTCATTAGTATGTGGACTTTGCAGTGAAGGGCAAATGTGTTGGACCTTTTAACCTAAACATTGCTGATGCATACTTTGCTGAGCCCTGCCCCCACACGATTACTCAAACCAGATCTCCGTTACGCTAATTCCAGCAGACAGATCACTCATCAGATGTGCAAAGTCTGTTCCGAAGCAGATGTAAACCTGACCCCCAGGAACCATCTCTCTTACTGACTCCAAGACCTTCACCACATGCTCCAACCAGAAGCCATATATAACTGTAAATGTGTGTGAGCAGCTGAGAACTGATGCATGCTGCCTTCATCAGTAAGCCACGGCTTCAACTTTATTACAGATACTATACATTACATTACATAGCACTACTTCAATTTTTATACACAGCTATAAAAGGCTACATCAGAATTTGAAACTATTAAGCTATTATGGGCATACCCCGCATCATCACCATCCCCCATGGTGTTTTTGGCAATGCTTCAATCACTAACAACCTTACCACATAAAAAAGCTTCTCGATTATGGCTGGTACCTCATTATGACACACTCACTCATTTTCTGTAACCGCTTAATCCACACTAGGGGTATGGATACCCAGAGCCTATCCTGCAAAGCAGAGTCTGGGCCGGTCACCTCATTATTGATGGGCCACATATTCAAATGATGCTCCCAACACAGAGGGTACTCTAAATCAATCAACATCCTTATTTGGATATAAATTAATTTTGATAGACATAAAATGGCTAATGAAATGGAAACAAGCCTAAATGTAGAAAAGACATCAGAGGCATTTTCTGTATATAAATGCTACAGTATTAAATACTTGGTTTTTGGCACATTTTGTGTCAAGGAACGGGATTCCCTATCCTGAGATGGCCAAAATCCAGGATGACCCAGGAAGATCTTGGATGAAAAGCAAACCTATCACATCCCTATACCCAGAAACTGAAAGGAATGGTGGAATGTTACACTTAGAACTTAGTTTTGTTTTTCATTCTTGCTCTCATGTGTGTGTGTGTGTGTGTGTGTAAGAGAGAGAGAGAGAGGTGTGTATGAACATTTAAATCACTCACCTATGAAGTCATTACTCATGCCCAGGTCATAATCCCAGACTGAAATCTCCAGGGTTTTCTTAGCCAGCTGGTCATGTGGAACCTCATATACAAACTCCTGCAGGAAGTGACACGCGGTGAAATCTCTCTCTCTCTCCTAGACTCTCTCTCTCTCAGACTCGACATATTAAATTATGTTTAATTATTTTTAACTATTAACTATTACTACATGTGCAGTTGTTTTGAGCAACCTGATTGAAAAATGTGTCATTGCAACAAACAAAAAGTCAAAAATGCAAACTCAAATCAAATGTAGCTGTAACAACTAGGTACTTAAATTCAAATGAAATGTAATGCCAATCAAATGTAGATCAAATTGACAACTGTAACATTGTCTTACCTCATTAAACTCAGGGTTTAACGTTTTCTTCTTCACTGAAGTTTTATACTTTGACTTCTTCCCCATATCTGGCTGGAGAACGCTGAAAGATGAAGGGAAGAAGAAACAGGCAATGTTTGATGTACCACATTGTATAGGTAGGTGGTATGTGTCAAAATAATATCTGCATTAATTCTATGACTCATGGTTTCCTAGCAGAACATTGGCCAAAGCATTCCGCTGCCTCTGTCAGCTTGCCTTCCAGAGTGCATCCTGGTGATATCTCTTCCCCAGGTAAGCACTTGGCCCTCCACATGATGTAAAACAAAACATGATTTATCAAGCCATGATTGTTTATCATTGTTCCATTACCCAGTTCTGGTACTCCTGTGCCCATTGTAAGTGCTTTTGGCAGTGCACTGGACATGGCTCAGCATAGGCACCCTGACCTGTCGGTGGCTACGTAGCTTCATACACAATAACCTGTCAAGATTCTGACATCTTTCTCTCATAACCAGCAGCTGTTCTGTGGGATTTGACCAGATGGCTGAGCCTTTGATCCCCATGTGCAACAGTGAGCCGTGGACAGCCATGAAGTTGTTGCTGGTTTTCCAGTTGTCCTTCCTTGGATTACTTTTGATTGCATCCCAGCAACAGTCGATAACCTGCCATTTAGAACATGCTTTGATCCAGCTATTCATCACATTTTGGCCAAAAATCAAAGTTATTCAGATCCTTGCACTTGCTTTCTCCTGCTTGTAGCACATAAACTTCAAGACAGTTCACTCCCTGCTTAATAAATGCTATCTTTACACTGTCACACACACGGGTCATGTGACGCTCAAGAGGAACCGGAAATGAGCATGTCATATGGTATAAATGCCAAGGAACGGACTCATTCGAGTCTTCACCCCCAACCCTGCAATCCCTTCTTCTCAGGACTGTGAGTACTCACCGGCATACCTTTTGTGTGTGTATGGTGGGAATCTTTATTCTATGTAGAGCACTCTCAGATCAGTCTAGACATGAAAGTGAAAACACATGAAGACACAGAGTTAACAGCACAGAATTATTCTTCTGTATTTAACCCATTCACCAAGTGAAGTAGCGGGCAGCCAGGAAGAGCGCTAGGGGAGCAGTGTGTGGGGAGGGTACCTTGTTCAAGGGTACTTCAGAGGTGCCTATCGAACCCACAACCTCTTGATCACAGGGCGAACACACTAACCACTAGCCTATCTGCTTGGGGTGGTCCTGCGGTCCGGGATGCATTCTACGAGCGGCAATCTCCCCGCATGAAGGATGAATTTGCCGGATGAGCGCTGACTGTTGATGGCCTAATCCAGCTGTCTTCGAATAGACCTCTTGCCCGAGGCCAGGACCTCAACCACCAGTGCCTCCTCAGTCTCGTCCTCCTGTTCAAGCCAGGTCAGCCAATTTCCAGGGAGGCACTATCAGTCAGTTCTCCACCTCCTCCAATGGACCACTGGAGTTGGGGCAACCCATGCAATTAGGGCATGCTTCTCTGTCTTTTGTAGTGCGGGACTGGTGATATCGCGAGGCCCTATGCGCCTATTGCGCCTCCCCCAAACACCACTGAGCCGTCTGTCCTCTCCGTTCAGGAAACAGAAAGACCAGGTGAATGTGGGGGAGGGTTACTACCTGGTCTGTTGGTGATTTGTTACGCCTCTGTTTCCTGTTTGACGATTCAGACCCACTTTTGGGCGCCACTGGCCATTTCTGCTATCATGCTTTTGCTGCCCAGTTGATTTTGAGAATTGAAGCATTATCCCGGTCTGTTACCATCACCACCATCGATAGTCGGGCCCTGTCCAACAGCCCCTTTCAACACTGTCCCTCTATCCTTCACTATTGCCAACCACCACAAACACATATTATTTCTTGTCCTCACATCACCACACTTACTCCTGGGATTTCCCTGGAACACCCTGACTCAGTTTCAGATCAACCAACAAGCC
Source organism: Brachypetersius altus (assembly GCA_037974465.1). Lineage (NCBI taxonomy): Eukaryota > Metazoa > Chordata > Actinopteri > Characiformes > Alestidae > Brachypetersius > Brachypetersius altus. The sequence continues at coordinate 2,692 of JBBPDB010013185.1, read as the reverse complement.
GAGGAGGCTTTCCATCATCTGTGTCTCCTCTTCACCTCCGCTCCCATCCTTCTCCACCAGGATGCATGGTAAGCCTTTTGTTGTGTAGGTGGACGCCTCCGATGTGGGCTTAGGAGGGACCCTCTCCCAGCAAGGTCCACACCAAAAACTGCAGCCTTGCAGTTTCTTCTCCAGGAAATTTAATCCCACTCAACAGTGATACGGGGTAGGGGACCGCAAGCATCACTGACTCCAGGGCGGCGGTGAGCCATTTGCAGTCTGGACAGACCACCAAAATTTGCTTAAAAGACCTTTGTGCATGGTGTGTGCCTGGGCGAAGACGGTTAATCAACCTTCTGCCAGGGAACTATGCTTATTACCAGTCCTACAGAGACCCTGGTCACATATCATTCTTCAGAGGAGAAACAGTGATTTTAACCATTGTGGATTGCTTTTCCAAGGCTGTGCACCTGGTGCTGCTAGCTAGACTCCCCACAGTCAAGGAAACAGGGCCCTAGTTCATAGCCAAGAATCTTCACCTTCCAGTCTCTTCTCTGGGTACCATCTGCAGACTGATGGTCAGATGGACCAACCAACAGCTGGAGCTCTTTTTGAGATGCTTTGTGACAGATAGGCAGAGCAGGTGGATCTCATCTGGGCTGAGTTATCCAACAACCTCTAGACGTCATCAGCCAATGGCTTCAGTCTGTATGAGGTATGATATGGTTTCCAGCCTCCGATGTTCAACCATTCGGAACTGGAGGTTGACGTACCATTGGCCCACCAAGGGTTGACAGCTCTGGACCCAAGCCCGTGATTTCATCCAGCTGGCCAACATCACCATATTGTCAATGGCAAATGCAACACCCTGTGATTGTTCCATGTTGGTGATAGGATCTGGCTTTCTTCCAAGGATCTTTACCTACACACCAAGTCCAGGAAGCTCACTCCCCACTTCATTGGACCCTACAAGGATAAACTCACTTTCTGACTCCAGCTGCCTGTCGCGCTCTGGGTCCACCCAGTTTTTTACGCTTCACAAATTAAACTTGTTAATTTTTCTCCTCTGCAGCGTCACGTTCCTGGTGTTTGCACAATCATTTGAGTCTTCACCCTCAACACTGCAATCCTTTCTTCTCAGAACCGTGAGTACTCACAGCCAAACCTTTTGTGTGAGTGTGTGAGAGTTGTCGATTCTGGTGGGAATCTTTACTCTGTGTAGAGCTCTCGGAGACGGGTGACTCGGCAGTGTTCATTTATTTTGTGACATTTACAGGTGCCATTGTAACAAGAAAATCAATGTCATTCATTTCACCTGTCAGCGTTTTTCATGTGTCTGAACAGTGCCTACTTTTTAAACATTAATAATCATTAAGATGACCTTCATTGCAAACTGAACTTTATAATATATAATCTATAATCTATAATATGCTCTCAAAAAAACTGCCAACAGTGGTTTCTATCAAAATAGCTACATTTAAAGAGTGCTATTCAATAAAAAAATTTGTCCATTTAAGCCTCTAGAGACCATCCTTTTTCAGTTCTTTATTAGTCCCCAAACCTATATATATATATATCCCTACATAGTCTTATATTTGTTTTTATAATGTGTTCCAGCTGACTGGTGTGTCCAGAAAAATGAGAATTGTGTTAGGATTGGTTTGTTGAGTTTTGTGTGGGGTATTTAAGTACGTGTGTGATGGACTTCAGTATCGGTCCACCATCTTTGTGTCTTTATTGTTAAGTGTTTTTCCAATCTCCTTTTGCTTTACTGAAGTTTGGTTTTCTGGCCCTCGTGCCTGGTAACTTCGTTTTGCGTTTAATAAAAGTATTCTGAAACATGGAAGTCTGCCTATGCACCTGTCCTCTGTCCTCAGTGTCTGGGAGATCTGAGGGGAAGATGTGACAGTCACACTGCTAGAATGGACTAGAAGTGGTGTTTATTGTATATCTAGGGTTTTTAGGGACAAACATTTTACTGATGAGCAGAAAGTTAACAGGCTTAAGTTGTTATAGCATGACCAAAGTGACTAAGAAATTTTCCACAATGTTTTTATCCATCGATACTGCCCTACTATTAAGGTAAAAACAGTATGTGAGACAAAATGTCGCCTCAAGCTCAATGAATGATGTGGAGTTTCCTTCAAGCAATGGAAACAGTAAAGCACTCAATGTCTCTGTAAAGTTAGGAGACGATTTAGTGACTGATGCTCACTGCAGGTAGTTTGAGATAACAAGACAAAAATATGCAAGACTTACAAGACTTATCACACATACCATATCCCATATACTTTTAAAGTGAAAAAAATATGCCTGCATTGTCAACATCATTCTGTAAACCTTGCCCAACCTCTACGGGTGAAAAGATAAGCTTAGCCCATCGCAAATCACAGTATTGGCTTCATCACTGAATGTTCTCACCATTCCTGGCAAAATTTGTATGAAGGCAAATAATGATTGTAAGCAGCTGTGGCATAATCTGATGTGACTGGAGCTGGAGGCAAGAGGGGTGTGTGTGTGTGTTTCTGATGGTGCTGGTTGTTTACACTGTCACATTTTTGCATTATGATATCACAAATTTAAGGTGCACTAATCAACCCCTACCAACACACAACACTGACACTTTACATTGCACTAGTGAAAGTGACCATTTGTCATACGTGAACACACCACAGCACACAGTGTGAACAGCACGAAATTCAACCTCTGCATT